>VZUI01045416.1:0-222569 GCA_013401135.1 Cettia cetti | reverse complement strand
CCAGCAGAGGAAGGAATGAGAGAGGCTCAGAAAGAACTGGCCACAACCACAAGGTGCTATTGGAGTGGATTTTTTTTTTTTTTTTTTTTTTTTTTTTACTTATTTCTCTCTCTGGAAACAGCAAATGTGCATTTAAATATACCCACAAGTTCTTGCTGTAAGCATCCCAAAATATTCTTGAGGCAAACTCAATGCTCTTGGGAAATACAGCCTTCCTGCCAGGACAAGGGCAGGTGGACCACATAACACCTCCCTCAACACTGATCCATGGTAGGAGGTGTACATACTGGAATTGAGCCAGAACTAGGACACTGCTGAGCCTCCAGAATCAGACTGACTTTGGTGCTGAGATCACAACAACCTCCATTCAATAGAGGACTCAGGGCAGGGAGCTCAGCCAGGATTATAAGGGCAAGTAACTAAGTGTAATATACATGAAAAAGCTGTCCCCACCTATGGCACAAATAGAATCTGATATGAATGGCAATGAATCTGGGAAACTTGGAATATTCACAGTAGGAACACAGCTAAAGCAGTGTCCTAGCGCTCTACTCACATACATATTTCTTGAAATCCTTTCAATGTTTCTTTGGTAGTAGTATAAAAGCAGTGCTGAGCAGGACAGCACAAGAAACATCTTATTGCACAGGCAACTGCACTTTCATTATGGAGACAAAAATATCAGAAGATAACTTTTTAATAAGGGTAGATAGGGGAAAAGGGATTGGGATTTTTAAGGCTTTATAATTTATAATTCCTGGGGGTACACAGAGTGACTAAAACCCAATTTTTCTTACCTATCATACACGTTGAGTAGCCAGTTAAGACACATGTCTACACAGAGAGGAACATTCACCATATCTTTGTGTTTCTCTTCAAGTCCGCTGTAGATGGTAGTGAGACAGCTGATCACATCCTGGACACCAATCAGCTGATCATTTTGACTCAACTTGTGCTGTTTGAAAACTTCACTTGTCGTGTTCAGGTCCAACAGGTCCACTAATAACGGATTTTAAAAAATATAGGAATAAAAAAAATAAAATAAAAATAAGTGTGAATACAGATACCTGAGCATAACATTGACAATAACTGTTCACGAGCAAATTGTAGCAAACATTGCAAACAACTAGCCCAGTGGTTTCATTTAGTAATGTTATAGTGACAAACCATTCTCTGTGACAAGTCATCAGCATTTTGGCACTGTTTATTAAAATAAACTAGAATACAAATATCATAATGGCACTGCACATCTCAGAACCCCATTAAAATAGCTGCTAAAGTAGTCTATGTAATTAGAGGACTTTAACTTTGGATGCACACACAGGGAATTCACTAAGCTTATAGGATTCTTCATATCTACCATAAAGCAGAGTCCTATAAAATGACTATCACTTTTGATAAAATGTAAAGCAAAGCAAATTCTTAGGTAAGAATTCCTTCTTAAAGGCAGTAAAAATGTACTAAGGACTGATTAACTGAACAGCAGTTGCTAAATTAGGGCTTAAAAGGAAGCAGGGAGAGGGACATAGGATGATTGTTTATTGTAATGTTCCAGAACACCAAATGCTATACATTCTTGAAAAATACTTTTATCTCCTTTATTACAGAATTCTTTCTATAAGCACTTGGTGATGGAATGGATATTTTACAGGGGGAAAAGGGTTTTGCTCTCAAAACCATTCAAATGTGATTGTGAAAATCTGGGGTTTGCACGGTGAAAATTAAAGGCCATCAATGAGCTCTTCTAACTTCTTTTGCAAAAGGAAGTGGAAAAGACGAAATATAAACAGTAAAATCCTCAGTGACTTTTTTTTTACAGAAGCAAGTACTTTAATGAAAAAAACGAGTTGTAATGTATTAGCATGGCTGCTACAATATACATAACATGCAGTTGAAGAATATTGAAAGCTCATACTGAGCTGTTTATGAAGAGTCAGTACCACATTTGCACTATAAATGTCATCTCTCAAATGAAAAAAAAATTCCACATGACAGTCTCTGACATGTGAACTGCTCTTCACCAATCATCACAATGAATCATAGAATCAGAAAATGATTTTTGTTGGAAGGAACATTAAAGATTTTCGAATTCCAACCCCTCTGCCATGGGCAGAGACACCTCCCACTAGACCAGGTTGCTCAAAGCCCCATCCTGCCTGGCTTTGAACACTACCAGGGATGGAGCACCCACAACTTCTCTGGACAATCTGTGCCAGTCTCACCATCCTCACAGTAAATAATTCCTTCCTAATACCTAATCTAAATGTCTCCTCTCTTAGTTTAGAACTGTTTTTCCTTGTCCTATCACAATCTGTCCTTTTAAAAATGTTACTCTCCCTATTTTTAATAAGACTCCCTTAGGTACTGAAAGGTTGCTCTAAGGTCTCCCAGGAGCCTTCTCTTCTCCAGGATGAATAATCACAGCTCTCTCAGCCTTTCCTCTTAGGAGAGGTGCTCCATCCCCCAACCATCCTCATTTCTCGCCTCTTGACCTGTTCCAACAGGTCCACATCTTTCCTGTGCTGAGGATCTCAAATCTGGATTTGCTATTTCAGGTGGGGTCTCACAAGAGCAGATAAGGAGAATAACAATGTTAAATAATGACCCCAGATTTGCAGCTTGTGCAAATGGGGTAATTCTATCTGGGCTGGAAAACAAGAACAACAGAAAAAGAAGCAAGAGCAATATAACATTAACCACTATGAGCAATTCTGTCAAGAACTCAGTGATCATCTACCAAAAAAAAGTTACATTCCCAATCCCTTTTCCCCTATCTACCCTTCCTCACATCTTTGTAAAGTGAGAAACAGTCCCTCAGACCTTGCCTTTCCTCTCCTGCAGTAAAATCGGTACATTCTGTTCTGACCTCTCAGCATCAGATTTGCAGGGGTTTACATTTGTTTGGTTTTCATTTTCCTTTTTGTTTGTTTGGGGATATTTTAAGCCCTTGTCTTGAGCTTGCAAACAAATGCCAGCCATGTATTTATCAAAGAGGCAGACTGATAATTGCAGCAAAACACTTTGCCACTGGTTTGACCTGAGGTAGCCGAAGTATTTGGCAATACACTCACTGCAGCATAATCTTCTACAATAGCTATAAAGGATGTGATACACTGGGAAAGGCTCACAGGTGTATTTAAAAATAACATGAACCCACAAAAAATTCACAGTGTAACCCTGACTACTTTTTGAGCTGTGGAGGGGGTGGAGTGAAGCCAATTGTGGTTAACCTGCTAGTTGATGACATACATACTGAACTCGGGAGATGGCCGCTTTTCATGCTTTCCTTTTGTAACTTCAAAAACCTTCATGCCAAAGAAAATCCCATAAAAATTAATGCAACCAGTTTGCTGGTTTTGTTTTGGTATTAGCTTTTATTTTATGTTTGGGTTGTGGGAGTTTTCACTTGTTTGTTTGAGGAGTTTTATGTTTTCTGGTTATTTTGCAACCTTTTTCTGTAAGGTACTTAATGGACGGCTAAAAGCAGGTAATAAGCTTCATAAAAAATACTGACAGCACATGAAATCTGCCCTTTTTAAAGCTTGTGAAAATTCAGAAGGCTTTGGAATGGCAGGAAGTGGTATCTTTTGGGTTTGTTTAACATAACCATCCTTGCACTGGAAAGAAGCAATTCAACAGACACTAAACCTGTTAACTTCACATCTTGATCTGCTGGCATTAAGATCCCTCATTCACATTTCTGCCTAACCATTCCAGAAGGACCTAGGAGAGATACTTCCAGTATTTTTCTACTAAGAAACACAACTCTGATGGTATACTAATGTAAATTAAGTTAAACTTACACTATCCATGGAGAACAATCAGAGAAAATTACTTCCTTCCTGCTTACTTCAGCACTTACCTAGCTGGATAAAATGTGTATCCTATCATGCCATTTCTGGCACAATGCCTACACAGGTTGCAGTGCATTTTTGAAGTACCATTCTGCATCTGCTTAAACATGCTGAATGAGCAATCCTGCTTTTAACCAACCAATGGGCACAAGGCCCATTTCTCCCCTTTCTGCAGCAAGGAGACTTTCCGAAAGAAAAAGAGAAATCATAACATTCAGCACTGTTAAAGCAGGTGTGAGTGACTGACTCAGGAGCAAGTAACTGCATGTAGCTGCTAATGGCAAATTTGAGGCTGCTGTAACCCCATGGAAAACAGGGGGCATTATTGTGGAGTTCTTTATTAAAAAGACCTTGAAAATGATAGCAGTTCCTGTAAAGAAGCTGCACTCTTCCCTCAAAGAGGGAAGTGCTCACAGCTCTTTTAGTCCCTGATGTCTAAATGTTCCATTTTTTTCCTCTTGTGTGGTTAGTATTCCTATTAACATTCTTAAATTTCATATCACCTAGAGGAACTCAGCAACAGAATTCTGAATATACATGGTGATTTTGTTCCTTTTTTGCCTTTCAGTACTATACTTCATTATCTAGGGGATTATAAGTTCTTGAAAATGAGCTAAAGAATGTTGCACAAGAATAAAATATCATCAGGATCTGGTGCTACATGGTTGTCCAGTACATCTGAAACACAGGATATTCTCTTTGCCCCCATTCTTCTGCTACAGTGGGAAAGCACTCTCACTACATCTGTCCCGCATAATCTGAGACAGAGAGGCTAAGAATTGGTTATTTCCAACTTGCAACCTTTCTTATGTTCTTGCAAAATACATACACACATATAAGAAAATGTATGTCTCTGCAGGAATGTACCTGCCAAATAACAAAACAAGAAGAAATACAACTCTACTTTCTCTTTTAAAAGGAGAATGAGGAAAATGGGAGTAAGTTCCTTACAGCTGAGGGTTTTTGACACTTACCAAGAAGAGATATGGCATCAGCAAAATTTTCTAAAGTACAGTTCTCAAATGAAGGTTCTAAAGTGCAATTGGTCCTGAATCTGCTTGTAATGCACTTAAAACACAAAGTCAAAATCTATCAGATGCAAGTGGAACTGTGCATCCAGCTCCAACTGTGTTCTTGGGAGTTCCCACCAAAGAAACCTTTGGCATTATACACACACCATGCCTTGTTACAGCAATTTGTCACGTTTTACAGTGATCTCCATTTTTGGTGATTTGCTTTGACATTTTCTTTGCCTTAGCACTTGAGCCTTTCTGAAGCATTCTGCACCCTAACACCTTTAAAATACATCTGCAATTAAAATTAAAGGAAATACAATGGCAAACTAAAGTAACTAAGACCAAAAAGTGAAAGGCAGTAGCACAGAAGATGACTCTTTACCCACCTAAAAATAAAACCCATTCTTTATCAAGTACACATATATAACAAAAATATTTTGGCTCCTGTCTCTTCCCATGTAGTACAGAGATGGAATAAACAGCTCCACAGATAATAAGGCATATGGGACCTGTAGAGATGAGTTTTATTCCTAGTTCTTTCAGAAGTGGAGTATTCTCTTTACTTTTTACTATTTCCTTCTGTCCTCCCTTCCAACTCCCTCCCCTGAAACTGAAGACAATAGGAGGGCACTTTTGAAATCTGTGAATAAGGAGACCTCAGTTTTACAGAAATTGATATATTTTGCAGTAAAAGCAAGAGGACAAAGTTATGTCCCTCTTCAAAACTTACTAGAAGTAATAAAAGTGAGGCTCGCTCTATACAGGTCACTAGAAAAGCTGTATGTCTCTCAGAAATAGGCAGCAAGATTAGCACCTGTCACATGCAGTCTGCTTTTTCCCACTCTTCCCTAAGGAGGACCTCACACAAGGAGAATTTTACTCTGCTTTCTGATCTCTTGCTTTGCTTTTTGTTTTTAGGCACATGTTGATGAACACTTTATACCTTGCACACTGACAAGCAAAAAGCTCATAACATTATTTTGTCTTGCTGGGAGATGAAGCTGTCATCCTTGGTGGGACCACATCTTATGAAGAACTGGTGATAGGTACTGCTAAGAGCATGTGCTGTACACAGATACAGCCCAGCTTTGTGGAGTAGCTACCATCTCAGGCACAGCTTCATTTAGTGATGCATATCTGAAGTCCAGCTACAAGACAGCTACTCCACTTCTGTCTTCTAGGCTGGAAAGAAAACTAACCACCTGGAGGGTGGGAAGGGATCCCTCTTTGTGTAAGTGAGCTTTACACTTCTTGTGTTCCTACTCGGCCTGCAGTACTGTGCACCCTTCAGGGCTGAAAAGTCCTTCCATGCCAGATTTGGTAATATCACACATCTTTCTACCATCTGTTGCCAATACATTTGAGAAGGTCTAAAATCTGCAACCTTTATTCTCATTCACATCCCACATCTTCTTCCAAAATTGTCTAGTTTCCTTTTGCTTTTTCTACTTTATCCTGTTTTATTTTCTGTTATATGTGTGTTCTTATGTATTTCATTTTCCACAGTTTTTAAAATTCAGTTTGCTTTGTGCAGGAGACTCAACAAGAGCACAGATCCCCAGAGTGGTACTTGCTGTGTGACTTGGAGAAATCCCAAGTCCAGAGGCCAGGACAAGATCTCCTGATCTATCACTTCTGAGCCTGCTAAACTTTGAATGAACATGGTAATCATGCAACTTGATGCTGAGTATCACCTAGCAATATAAATAAATAAATTTATAAGTAAATAAATTTGCCTACAGAACAGAACATTTGAGATACAAACAATTCTTAGTCGGCTCAACATTTCAACTTACCTGCGGCACCTCTTTTTTTATTAATTCAGTTTATTTATTTGCAATAATGACACCTACTGTTGGCAATCCTTCTTGCCATTTTGTCGGTTGACAGTGTGTCAGGGATGACTCTGGTCCACCATTAATGTTTTTAGACTGAAGCTGACCCTCCCTTCCCCAAGTACAGTAGAGAAACACTTTCTCTCAAAGGCCCAACTCACAGCACAGTGCTTTCTGCAGTCTGCGGATTTTGATGGCCGTGCGGTAGGCGGAGAAGCGCACGTTGTTCAAGTCAGCTGAAACAGCAGAACAGAAACATGAGCAACCCTAAAAGCAGAGCTTGTAACTTTCCTTTACATATAAATCTTCATATTTTGGAAGAAGTCTGATATCCCTTCTCTTCTCTGCAATGAATCAATAGAATATATCAGAACCAATTTAAAAACCTGACAAGTTGGGACCTCAGTCCAGTTCCCCTTCAGGGAAAACCTCCTGACTGACAGTCCAGGATCTTAAAGAGAGAGGCCCTCCAGAAATGCTGACACTATCTTGACACATATAATGCATATATATATATACACAGGAGAGTTTCACATATATTATGCACTGGTACATAGTTCCCAGACAATTGCTCAAATACTGTAAGTTTATCAAATAATCCACAATTCCATCAGATAACACACAGGAAACAGAGGGCAGCAAATGTCACAGTAACAGAAAAAATGGCTTAAGCTATAATTTATATGCCATGACTTTGCAAATTGTGCTTTAAAAGGGACAGTCACACAGCTGTAAGCTCTATTTTAGAAACTGGTACAGTAACATTTTTTCCTCACTTAACAGTAATTTTATCCTCCTTGGAATGGGAGATTTCACAGTAAATATTGATGCTATCAAGGGCATGTTGAATCAGTTGTACCATAATACAGTTTAGCTTTTACTAAAAAGGTAGCTGCTCTATTTTATTCCCAAAATTAGTTCCTTGCAGACCAGCACCCTGGTTTAAACTTGCAGAGAGCCTGTATCACTGGACAATTCCTTGTGAAGTTAAAAGGAAAAAAAAAGCCTTCAAGGTAATGCATTAAGGCAAATAGGCTATATGGTTAAGAATTAATATTGCCAAAAGACAATACACAACGTGACCAAGGCAGTAAGTTTTGGGCAAAGCATGTCTCATCACAAAGCAGGAAACGCTGCTACACTCAGTTAATGAGAACTCAAACGTGGTCAGTATCCAAATGCAGCTTTTACTCAGGGAATAAAAATCACAATGTTTTTATGAATGCACTCACCTAAGGACTGGAAGAGATCAGTCATTTTAGGGTGATCCCAACAAGTCGTCTGTGTCTCGTGACTACAAAGGAACAAAGAAATCAAAGCTTCAGGAAACACACATACACACTTTCAAAGAATAAAATCTTAAAAATATTCTGATTTTTTGCATTAAGTGGCAAGAAACCCCTCAGCTCTAATTAAAATGCATGATCTGTACCACCCAGCTACTTGATTTTATAATCACAAAGTTAGTCAGACAATAGTCCACCCATATTTCACAATATTTACTTTTGATTTTCAGCGTGATGGTAAGAGCTGGACTCTGACCCTGCAGCTAAGATGTGCACTAATAAGGTAAAATACAAAATTTCCTGTGCTGTAAAACAATAAATACAGTTGTAAAAACAATTTAAAAATTAAAATCTTGAGGATTTTTTCAATCTTCACTGCATATCTGAGCACATGTAACAGAACACAGACAATGATGTTAAGATTCACTTCTAACATTTATTTAACATGTAGCATGATCATTTAGGTTGAAAAGGACCTTTAAGATCCTGGAGTCCAATGGGAAGCCTGATCACCATTCACACAACCAATCAATACGTTTCTTGATTTAGTGGCCATGCTCTACACTACAGTTCACATAACAGAGATTCAATAGGCAGCATCCCTTAACCTACTATTTAGTGTTGCTGTTTCAATTTATCAGGGTTTCAAGTAGGCAGACATAGGGGTCAAAACCTGTGTTATGTCAGGTCCACTGATATCTCCAGTTCTCTTCTACAAGCCACACTTTATTTGTATTTATCAATATTAAGTGCCGGAATGATTGCACATTCTTGTCTTACAAAGTATTTACATTTGAATTAAATTTGCAAGGTAATTAATCAGAGAAGTCACGTTAAAAGGATAATAGGACTGCCTTTAAAAGTTAATGAAAATGAAATTACGCTATGTTAGCAAATTTAACAGTAATGCTCAGAAAACACTAAGGATTTCAGCTTTGTTTCTATTTAAAGTTTGTTATACCCATTTTTTTTCCCTGCATAGAGGGATACTTGGCTGTAAATAATGACCTTAAAAAGGCCACTTTGGCATTAAACATAGTACCATTAAACCATACCATCATTTGCTATGTATAAACGGCTGTACCTCAGTGAATGCACAGTAATTTATCACCAATGCTTACTTTTTAAATGAGAAACCAACTAAGAATTAATGCTTTCATGCTAGATGGTACAAAAAATTGTATAGAAAGTCCTTGCTCCAAAGAACCGCAGAGACAGGACATGTACCATAAGTGAAGGCAAGCTTCTAACAAAGTCCTGAGAACCCTTTTCTGCATGCATTAGCTTCAAACATACACCAGTGGAAAGAGCACAAAATGGGTCTCTGTACATGGGACATGATACTTATTTTGCAGTCCATCCACCAGGATAACCCTTCTAGCTTGGAGCCTAGCCTAGGTATTCAGAGACAGTTTCTCCCAATCATCACACTTCACACTCTGCCATGGATCTCATCTGTCTATATGGAACTATCACAGCTTTGTGAGGTGTTTTTCATGGAAGTTCATAGGCAAAATATGTATTTGCTATTAATACAGTAGGTACAAATCTTCTTTTCCTTGTTTGTGATTAGTCCCTAGTCACTGACGGAACATTTAAACAAGAGAGATTTATACAATATTCAAAAAAACTTCTATCAGACCTTGATTGACTCTCCTCAATTCAGAAGAAAATGCTTAAATACATTCTTACATCTGAACACATCTTCTGAGTAGAAGCTTTTATTTGATTTCATTTTGATATCATTATCACATGAATTGCATTCATGTTTCAAATTTCCAATAAGGTGGTTGAGATTCTGGTAAGGCTAAACTCCAAAGCTAACACACACCAGTAAATCAGTGGGTTTGCACTTTTTAGAAAGACACTTCTAAAGCAGCACTGTGTTTGTCTTTGCCCAGAAAAGTAATTTCAAAACCAAGTAGACTGACAATCATTTTTCTGTGAAAGGCACACCAATAAATCATCATGAAGCCAGCAACATGAGAGAATATATTTGGATTTTATGCTTAGCCATGGTAAAGGCTAGTGACTATCCAGCAATCTCACCCTGGTGTCAAAAGACTACAGCATATCAGAAAAAAGAATATATACAGCTTCAGAAAATACTGAAGTAAATAGGGACAGGAAATAGAATATAATAGTTCATCCTGCTCAACTTCTTTGATTATCTCAAAACTACTCTGGAAGCAGCCAAATGTCTGCACTATCATGTTAACAGGATGCCATAAATATCACGTTACCCACTTAGAATTGTTGACTAAACCCACTGCAATTGCCCACAAAAATGAATACAATATGTGATCAGTTTAATAAAGCTTGTTTTAAGGACATGGCTTTAACTCAAATTCCCCAAGAAGCTACTTCAAAGTCAAGTCCCAAAACAACTGGTGATTTTACTCTCAACATTCTAAGTGAAAAGGGTTTCTTAGGATATACTGAGAAAAAAAATTCCTTAATTAAAACACCTTCAAACTTCAAACTTTTTTTTTAACTTATGTTAAAAGTAAAGCTAGGTGGAAGTACTGTGACAGAAGCTGTAAGTACATGTATACACAGAAGTACATTTCCCTCTATTTTAAAAGTTGAAATATCAATGCAAGCACTGCATGCAAACTACACACAATTTAGCTGAGTCAAATCCTGTTTACTGCATTAGAAATTATGATGTTGTGATCAAGGGACTTTGTTGAATTGCAGCCACTATTTCCCAGTTCCCTGTTTTCTGGCATTTAACATATAGTGCCATGAGCAAATATATTTCTGACTAGTGGAGTGCTGTGAGGATATTCCTGAGAGCTGCAGAAGAAGTGCAAAGTTTATTTAGCTAGGTCCAGAGACCTTTTCTTTCTTTCTTTCTTCTTTTTTTTTTTTTTTTTTTTTTAATTGTTAAAAATATAAAAGAAAAAGTACTTAAATACTTGGATAAATCCTTGTCTTTTATTTATTCCTCCTCTGGAAATATACTCAATTATGCATTTGCAATACTTAATTAGGAGGTGGGTATAGTTAATTGCAATTTAGATTCCAGCTTGTAAGTAATTTATAAACCCATATGCAATGAATAAGAGCTGATTTTACAATCCCTTAAATCAAGTTTCCAAGAATTAAGAGCAAACAACAGCTTCATTATTGAAATTGTATACTTTAAATACAGAGTTTCAGTACAGTTTTATCTGAAAGATGAACACTACTTTAATAGTGACAACATGCATACAAAAAATATGCTTTTTTTTCTATTTTGTGTTTACTTAACATGAAGCAAAAAAAGTGAACGAGATATCAAAAACTTCCATGTCCTGCACTGTAATCTTGTTTCTCCATTTGAGACAGTAAATACCTGAACCACTAAATTTTCTCCTTACAGTAAAACACAGAACATGAAATATATGCCTAAAATAATGACCATAAAGTATTTTTCTGTTTTTATTTTATTTGCAAAAGAAATACATTTGTGCCAAACCACATAAAGACCAACAGGCTTTTAAAACTTATCACTCAGTTTCTTTCTGTGCCACACAGAATTTGTGAGAGAGGAGGCCAAGTGAACATCATCTGGTGCAACTGAAAAAAAGGGAAGAGAGAATCCCTTCCAATACCCTAAAGTCAGTACTACCTGACAGCTGCTAAGTGACTACAGAGGGTGAACATGACTGTGTCAGCCTAATCCCAAAACACTCAGCAAGAAAACACTGGCAACAGCCAAGCAATTCCATACAAGGATCCTGCAGGGAAGAGGAATGGGCTCAGAGCTAACGAATCACCAGCTCAATAGTCTGTTCAGATCAAGGGAGGCAGCAGCTTAACTGTCATGGGCAGTGCTGCTACCACCACCAAATATATTCCATGGGTAGGTTTCATTTAGGCACCAAAGCCAGACTTCTCTGGACAAAACAATAGAAAAAACACGATTGTAAACTTAATTACAGCTATAAAAAATCATCTCACTGGACTTCCGAAAATATTCAAACCAAGCACTTCACCAAGAGCAGAGAAACCTGCAGAGACTTCTCTCTCTGCTACAACAACCACAGCACTTCTGTCCCAGGTCTCAGTGATGACTGTGCAAGGAGCAACTTCTGTTGCAAGAACCCTGCTAATGTCAAGAACTACTTGTACAGTGAGGTGATATTAACTTTGATTGAAGGTGAACAACAACTGGGTCCATTATTCATCTCACTTGTAGATGGCATCAAAAAAAAGAATTTTTCCAGGTGTACAGGAGCCCAGGGTACAAGATTTTATTCTGCTCAGTGGGTGGCATAAGGAGGGATTTCTGCTGTTAAAGAAGGGAGCTGCCCTACAGGGCAGTAGCAGAAATTGTTTGAACATATTACATCTTTCCTCATGGTTTATTCAGGGAAGAATTAAAAGCACTTCACTGAGAAGTGATTTTTTTTTTTGTTGCTACCAAAAGAATGAGATATTCAGAGCAAGTGTCTTCTAAATCTCTTCTGCCAAACTTATGGACCCAATATGAGCCACACAGCAAAACATGCATCCATGAGTATATTATCTGACAAAGCAATGTAATTTAAAAAGTCTAAATGCATTTGTGTAAATTTCACTAACAAAAAACCATGATAACCATGAAATACTCCAAACTGCAAACCCCCCACATATTAATGAAGTGCTCTAAATCTTACATGATAAACATTTGCCCTTACAATCTGTTTTTTATCCATTATGTTTGCTGGCAGCTTTCTAATTACAATTGGCAAAGATAATCCATTTTAAAAACACTCCCTGATTGTAAATGAAAAGCTGAGAAACAGCATGTCATTTTATTTATGCTCTAGAAATAAAAGAACAGTCCTATTGAAAGGAATAGATTAAGTTCAACATCTCTAGGTGTTTCAAGATTCTCATGGAGCTGTGAAAAAAATCCATTTGTTCTTTTTAAGCTTTTTTGTACAAGAAAGAAAACTAGAAACAGGCTGTAGGTATTTTTTCTCATTTCTTATAATGGACAAGGCCTCTACTGATAATCACTGGCAAACACCACAAGAAACAGCACTCTGGCATGATGTTAAGTACCTTTCTGTTCCTGTAGTCATTTGCACAAAACATTACCCAAAATCAGAATCTTTACTGATCACCAATGAATTGACAGCACTCAGAACTCTGACTTTGCTACCCTTGCCAAATTTCAAATGGCATAACATCCCCACTTTATGTCATGATGTTTTATCTAGATACTGCATTATTTTCTTTTCTTCCTTTTTTAAGAAAACACTGTTTTGTGGTGAAGAGAGTTGGCATAATGCATCACAAGACAATTGTACCCTAGAGGTTGGTAGAACAATTTATATGCAGATATTTTGCAGTCACTCCAGAGGAATGTGCTACTGCATTTCTTTAATTGAAAACAAAGATGAACACAGGACCTGGTAATTGAAGAAACTCTCAAACCTTCAAACCTGTGCTACCTCCTTCTGTAAATTAGATTTTGTTGTCCCTTCTAAGGGAAACACCCAATACTTATAAGAATGAGATTATGGATATAATTATAATAAGAAAAAAAGATTTTTTTTTTTCTCTCTCTTCCATTACTTCTCCCCATCTTCTCCATACAGGCATAAACCAAACATCAGCAAAGACTTTCTGAGAGTCTTAAAAAATGGAGAAGCAAAAAGCATTTTATTCCTGTCCCTATAAAGCTGACCAAAATACAGGAGTTGATAAAATAGGATTTCTAAGGCTGGTGATGCCAGCCACTTTGTAGGATTACAGAAAAGGCAAGGCAACCACAGAGTTTGGCATCGATCAATTTAATGGCTGCAACAAGAAATTGCTCTCCCAATGTAATGTCCTGCATGAGATTAAACTCACTGCGACCTCTTTTGTATTGCCCTTTTCTTCTGCACAGCACAAATATCTAATCATTTATGGCATTGAAAGGTACATGACTGAATAACACTTAAATTATAGTTAAAAGAAAAACAGTGAGAAATGTTAGGGTAATTATGCTTTCTGCATATTCATCATGTTTCCCTCACGGATATTTAATGATCATAGTATTTCATTTATTATTGTTTCTCTTTAGGATTTTTTTATAGAAGCCTATGTAATATACGCTTTATATTTTTTTCATTTACTGTTACAGAGGCCAAGGATGTCTTATTTGTATGATCCAAATTGCTATAAATGAATGACAACAGAAATTTTTCCCTACTAAATCTCAAATCTTGACAAACCAACTTATGAAAAGCATATTCAATGGCAAGTTTGGAAAACCTTTTGTCCAAACCTCACACTTTTATTACCTAAAGTGCACTGGTAAATATTGTGCCTTATGTGTTGCATTTCCTTCCATGTGCTCATTAGCTCAATTTAAAATGTATAAAAGACTATGCTAAGACTATGGGGTTTTTTCCCAGCAGCCCCAAGATTCTACAGATTAAGTTTTTCATTGTCTTTTACTGGGACAAAAAGACACAGACTACACAAGTAAAAAACACTCTGTAACTGGGATTCACTTTTTGAATATTTTACATTTCTTATTCAAGGACACTGACAAAAAGCTATCAAAATGAAGTAAAGTTATAAATTCATGGTTGTCTAAAAAAAGTGTTCTTTTTCAGAATTTAAGTAACCTGATTTCAACTAGCATTTATTTCCCTTTCAAAATTAATTTTTGAAACTTCTCATTTTTCAGCCACCAATCATTGCATCATACTTTTAGTATCCTTATCCTGCTATACCATAAAATGAACAACTGGTATCTTACATCTTCCCTTTGAACATAGAAGTCTCACTGTAAATACAGTTGCTTTCTCTCAAATGATAAAGTTTTTGAGACTTATTCCAACTGCTCTTTCTACTCATGCTGTACTTTACAAAGACAACTTATTCAAAGATGTTAGTATAATTAAAAAAGGAAATCAAGTCATTCTCCCTCTTTCCTAGTTTTTTATTCTATATAAAAAGCCATCATTAAATCTTATTGACTGTTCTCTTGAATTGTCTTATTCATGTAATCATTCCAAACAAAAAAGTTTTTCATGTCAGTAATGTTTTCTGTTTTTCTGTCTTCTTTAAACTGTGTTGGAAATTAAGTAACAGACAAAGATTTAAAAGGATTTTTAAAGCCAAGAGTACTACAAGAGTACTCTCCAGCCTGATCATAACAAAGAAAATGAAGTTCAGAATCAGCTATTTTCTGCTTTATCTTCCACAACCCTATGATTTATTTAGGTGCTGCTGAAAACAATGTTTAGATCAGTAAGAAATAAAAAATGTAGGAAACTGCCAAGGTCAGTCTGCTTTCTAGACAGTGAAGCTACAGAAATCCTCAAGTTGTTTTTTTCAAAAACAAACCCTACTAGTTATATACATTATCACTCTTTTTCAAGACACAAGAATCAAGACATTCTCCTTTAGCAGCATATATCATGTTGAAAGATTACTGGAAAAGTCTTATTTGAGATGCAGTAGTTAATTCTGTTGACTTCATTAAAGCCATCCTGAAAATAAATCAGTGGTGTCTGCTACTATAAAGATCTCGACCTTACACATCCACCTCCCTACCAAACTTTCTGTGAAAGATCATTAAAAACAATTTCTAAGAGATGATAGGGTTTGTTTCTGAGCCCCAACTGGCTTCATTCCACAATCTAGCTCTAGGGCCACACACTACTAAGGGAGCAAGGCCACTGTACCAGGGGATACTTTGCCAACAACTGGTGTGGTTGAAGGATTGTACCTAGTGCACATGCTGGAGAGATTTTTTTTTTTTCTGAATCAGCAATGAAAAATAAAAAAAAATCTCAAAAATGGAACTTTTGCTGAAGTAGGGTAAGAGAGAGCCTCAGAAACTCAGAAGAATGTATTAGATAAGAAAAAAATATATACATATGAAATATTCAAGTTTAAAATCTTTGCTTTGCTCAGCACAGATCAGAAGCACATATCTTAGTTTGTTCCATCTGTTCCTATCTCTGGTCCCCAACTGTGAATGAACTGATGAGCTCCACAGAACCCTCTGAGGCCAACTCATGCCCCCAACTCCAGCTATTGACTCTGATAAAGTAGAACAGGAACATGAATCTTTCAACATCCACTAAGGACATACCCAAAAGAAAAAATGACAGGTTTAGGGTAGTTTTCCACTTGCTTGCTGTAGTTTGCCACTTCAGCATTTTCCTTGAATTACTGCTGCAGATGTAATCATTTTAACAGCACTTCTGCCTGAGTCTAAGCAGTGAGTTTACCTCCACATCCAACTTCTGCACTCTCTTCTTCCATTGGGAGGGAGGCAGCAACCTCTTCTCCAGTATGCCACAGTTTTTGCTGCCTCTTCCAAAACTTTTGAGCAGAAGCACAAATGTTTTTATAGAGAATTCAAGGATGTTCATAGCAGGTTTTTGCTTTTTCTAGTTACCTACTCATTTAAAGAAATTCATCTTGATATGACAGCTTAAAAACAACTGTCCCATCTCAAGAATGCTAAGAGGTTTGATCGACAGATTTATTGCTACCTGCTTTTCAAAGCTCTCAAGTACTTGTAAATTGTTTGAAGCAAAAAATGTGGCTCTCAGAGTTACGAGCAATATGCAAAAGTAAAAAAATCCTCAGTTACATTCTTTTAAAATGAACTATCTTCGGGTCCAATTCATAGTCATCCTACAGACTCAAAAACCCTACTCTTTTCCCAAACCCAAACTGATACCATTTTAAACACAGATTTCCTTCAGCCTTAAATGAATTACTCTGGGTTTTGTTTATACACTGTACCTTCCTAAAATTTCATTTACCTTTCTAGTAAAGACCTATCCTCCTCTCAAAGCTGCAATATTTGACCTTAAAAGTACAGGGGAAAAAAAATAAACATTGGTAGAGTAAGAAAAGCAAAGTTAGGGATTGCTCTTTGTAGAACACATCAAGATCTCCGTACCTCTGTAAGTTAAATATTCTTTATTATTTTCAAAATAAGTATCTCAACCATTCCTCTTGGTAATCAAGGTATTTGCAAAATTTTTATAAATATTCATATCAGAGTAAAATTACCTTAATATCAATCACTATAATACCTTCCATAAAGTAAAGAAGATGACAAAAGGACAGTGAAGGCATGCCTATTTCCAAAGGAATTTTGCACAAAATGATGAATGGGCTCGATAGATATTAGTCAGCACTGTTCCAGTCTAGGTTATGAACTTTGTAATTTTAAATACATTATTTATTCAGGTGTTTTTCCCTCTACAGTTTATACTCTGAAGGAGCCACACACAAAAGAAAAAGTCCAGTTTGAACACTGACAGTGTATTACACTGGAGTGCCTCTGCTGTTCCTTATTGAGTGAGGTTTTAATTAGAGTTTTTCAGTGACTTTATTTTTACTTCTAAATTAGGCAGCACGCAAAGCAATAAATGTGACTTTCTGGTAGAGACAGCAAAACACTACATAGAGAAATTCTCAATAGCACTTCTGGCAACTACGTAGTACCTATGTTTTTCTGCTAGGTTATGGTGATAGGACCCTCTGTTATACTTAAGAAAAAAGGAATCAAGGCAAACTTACTTGATATAATAGGGCACTTTGTTATGTGAAACAGATCGCTGCCATGGGAACTGTACTGAGGCTGAGGAAATAAAGAGAAAGTTGTTGTTAGAAAGTACCTGTCATATTAAAAAAATCTATCCTTTATTTATTTTACAATTAATATGGTTATAATAAATTAAATAGAAACAATTGACATTTCCCAGACTACTTTCAGCAATTAGAAAAGCAGCAGAAGAAAATTATGGCAATCTATCAGGATGATTACAGGCATCTATTTGATGCCATGCTGAAAATAAAACAAATGTGATGATTCTACTTCAAAGAAGGATGATAAATTCTGAGCAAGCAAGCTACCCATTTAGGGAAACTCCAGACACTTGTTTTCCTACCTCTATGGGATTATTATCAGTTTATGCTTTTAAAATAAATCATTCCACTAGTATAAATAATGTTCTGCAATGGAACAAGAAGAAGAAGAAATATCAACCTTGTTTTTATTAGTTACAACCCTTAGTTCCTATTTGCAGCTCAAATTAATATTGATTAACACTGTATGTCCAAAAAACCCTATTAAAACCTGTCTTAGCACTCCTTGCTGAAGAACTGTAATCTTTGCAGTATTTATCAGATATCATCTACAATATCAGGAAGGGTTCTGCACACTGAGTTGAAAAAGGCATGAAGTCATACATGACACTGCAAATCTGCTGATCTAAAGATCCCAAGGAATAAAAGGTAAAAAAGTGTTCAGGCTAACAGGACTCTTAGTGTTGAACTTAAAAATAGGTATTTACTGAAAAACCAAAGGCACACATATCAGAAATTACCAGACTAGTACCTGGGTAATTAGGGTTTTAGCATGGAAAAAACTCCTTGCACTAGATTCCCTGTGGAAGCAGAGATTGAAAGAACAGGCAGGAATGAGTGAACACCACAATGAGATGAATTTACATTGAAGCCATATGTCAGTGCTTCTGACACAGAGCACCCGCTCTCGGGTCCTAACAGCCCCCATTTAGAATCCTGCTAAAATGAGACAGCTTTGATCCACACTGGATCTCAAGTAATAAACTCTCGATTAATGCAATTTTCTGCAAGCTTGGCCCACTTAAGGATTCATCCCTCTCTGGGGAAAAGGAAAAAAAAATCCAGTTGAAAGTAATTCTCTGCTCCTCCCTAAAGACCTCCCAAAACTGCAGTGAAGCCTCACAAGCTGTAAAAGCCCCATAGGCCATTGCAGCTACACACAGAGATAGGTCTTGCCCTGTGACCAGCTGGCTGGTGCCCAAGACTTTCATGGCTGTGACCTCTTCTTAAACCACACAAAATACCATGGTTTAAAATTTATGAAATATCCATGTACTGAAAGACAGATTAACTGGGAAGAATATTTGGGAAATTACAGGAATAAGGTAAACCACTTTCTTTACTGGAAAAAAAAAGGGAGAAAATTCCACCTTTATTTGAAGAAGACAACATTTGCAATAAAGACATTGGTAAAGAAAAAAAACGTAGTAAAGGCTAAATGCTCAAACAGACATAGCTTGCTAAAAAGTAATTCTTAGGCCTTCATAAATCTGAAAAAAAAAAGTAAAATCAACCTGATAGGTGAAGGTGACAGTCAGCTTTAGAGTTTCATTCACTAGTGTTGCAATTTGGCACCTATGGTGGCTCCTGTGACATTCTGTTCACATGAATTAAGCCAGATAAGTAAGAATTTGCTTAGCTACAATTTATTTGCTATGACAGATATAGACATTCTGCACTGACATAAATATGAACTAAACAATGCAATCAATTAAATTACTAATTATTATGGAACAAGTAATATTCGATTTATTTGGGAACAACCTTTGTAAAACACTGCTGTATAAAAGTCTGGAAAATGAGATAACCATTCTCTTTTAAAAATCACAGATGAAAACTGAATGTAGTAGTTATCACCTTGGTATTCACTAGCAGGCCTGCAGATATTAGTATGGCTGAGATGCTTTGAGCAGGCCACTGGAGACATAAGCTGTTTGTTAGGGAACATGTGGAATCGGTGCTCTGTGGATGTTCATGGATTCAACTTAGAAAGCATACAAGAAACATAACAGAGAGTAGTGGATGAGTCAGCCTTGGAAAATAAATTAATTACAGAAAAATCAAGTTACTATTTCTAAAGGCAGAAGGCAGCAAAAAGCAATCTTTTTGCAAAGAATAATGCATTACAAGGATTATTCACCTTTATCGGCATAAGGGATGTGTAAAATTTCCTGATCAGTAACTAACTTGAAAAGTGCTTACCTTCCATCTCGAAAGCTCTGAAAAACAGATCAAATTCTGCCTTCCAATGAATGGACGGGACAAACAGCTCAGCAAAAAGAGGGACTGTAGATTGCAGGGGCCTACTTATACAGCTTTACCTCAGACTCCTAACTCAGAACATTTTATGAAGGGCTAATATATTGTTTGGTAGTCTTCAAAAATATTTTGAATCCCTTTCATAGTGATGAATCCATGCAGTTGGTGTTCCATGAAGTCAAACACTAGTATCAAATGCTGCACTGTGTCTTTTTAGTAAAGAAATGTTTCTCACCACTGCAGAGATGAAATGACTGGACTTAACAGGGCTGGAACCAGGGTGCTGGATATTCTCATCTGGGCTCCCTATCCCATAAAGGCTGGGCTACATGAACTTTTGAAGCTAGTCCCTTTCAAACAGGGCTATTCCATCATTCTGTGAATCTGAAGAACAGGCAGAAACAGGTGTCTTGCTAGCAAAATGTCCTGATCAAATGAGAACTGGGATCTAGTTGGTTGAAAATGGTGTGATGGCAAGTTATGGTTCCTTCTTAGTATTTGTTGGAAGAGCAACAGGTAGGTGAGGCAAACTGAAAATCACTGCTGCCAGATAAGCACAGATAAAAGCCTGCCCTCTAATTCAGAAGTGCAACTTTGGAAATGAAGATTTAAAGATACATACATAATCTCAGTCTTAGGAGTTTGAGATGGTTTTATTCAGACTACTACTCTACTTGTTGCTCACAGCTTATCACTGCTAAAAAGGTTTAAAAACTTTGATTTAGAATACACAGTCTTTCAACCTGTCAGGATAAAGCCTTCAACTTTCCAGATTTAATGATTTTTTTTTCTATTATTATTTTACTTCTGAAGTTACTGTCTCTGACTTACATTTACCAGACACAATATAAAGTTGTAGTATAAGTTCTTTAACTCTGTCTTCTTAAAGCTCTAGAAAAGGTTTGGTTGTTGGGGTTTTTTTTAAGACTTTTTAGTTGTAGTTGGTGTGGGGAAAGAGGTTGCTATTGGCAAATGGTTTAAATTAATAACTACATATTATTTATTTTTCCATTGTATTACTTAGCTGTAATTCTATGTGGTATCTACCAACACGGAAACCATCCTGGAAACTTCCCCTTTTTTACTTTGGTATGTAACATAAACTGAATGTCTACTGAAGCCTGAAGAATATTCCCTAAGCATGGCTGAG
Organism: Cettia cetti; assembly: GCA_013401135.1. Taxonomy (NCBI): domain Eukaryota; kingdom Metazoa; phylum Chordata; class Aves; order Passeriformes; family Sylviidae; genus Cettia; species Cettia cetti. The sequence goes on along the minus strand of VZUI01045416.1, from coordinate 201,578 downwards.
GAATGCTGATAAGGCACTGCATAGTCTCTGTGGACATAATTCTATGAATGTTTTAACCAGCAACAATGCCAGTTCACCACTCAGACTTGTGAATACAGTGTTTTATTGTGGTATGTTGTGAGCCAATTCAAGGAAACCGTCCAGGCCAAGACAAACAAAACCAGCCAACCTTTCCTGGCAAGTTTTACATGTGGACTCTTCCATTGATTCTCCCTCAACTAGAATAAGAGAGTAAGATTCTGAGAAACAACTCCTACATTGCTTCCTAATCTGTTTTATTTACAGAGACTTGACTGACTAGTCTTGCAAACAGTTCATCTGGCATTCCTCAGCAGTGCCAAAGGTAGCACTCTATCTATGGTATTTTTAACAAATTATTACATAGGTGTACTGACCAGGTTACACATTTGAGACTACAAGAGCTACAAAACCACTGCAGTGGTACCAGTATTGCATACTGGTACAGTGTTACCACTGTAACAGTATGCAATATTTCTAATAGGGCTTTATAAAAGAAATAGATCATATTCTTTTAAAGTTGTTTATTTGTTCTGTCAATTTAATAAAAGGAATAAATGGCTCCAGGAATTGCTAGTTTGCATAACAGCTGTAATGTTTTATATACACTGCATTTGGTTTACTGAAAAACTGTCAATTCAAAATAAGAATATGGTTGTCACATAGGTCATGAAAAAAATCAAGATTTATTTAGTGATTTAAATTGTATTAGCCATTTAGCTATACAGTGACATACACTACCTCAGAATCTCTGAGTTGACCTCTTAACTCCTGCAAAAATGTTATCTTTTTTATAGAGGGTCTCAGTTAAAAACTGGAGAGGTGAATGGGTTAAAATTCTGTCTATTAGCTCTGGAGGTGGCAGGCAGGTGGCAACATCAGGAAACGAACATGAACCTTGATACCACATTGTATATATGTGTAAAAATTATATCAACTCAGCTTTCCCCTCAGTAGATGTGAGATTATAGGCTTACACATCTAAAATGTTCATTAAAACGATGCAAGGATAGGTCCTGAGGAAGTGATGCATGTTTGCTTTTCCCAGCCCTTGAAGTTCCAGGAATGTAAGACACAGAATCTTTACAAAAAAAGAAAAATCTAGGGAGCACTTCCTTTGTGCCATCCCAGCAAGTGTGGAAGCAAAAGGAAAGGGAAGAAAGAGTTAGGAAAGGGTGAAAAGATGTGGTTGCAAACATGCAAAGATTCTGGACCAGTCACTGGTCAGACATTGCAGCAGAGAACAAAGAATTAAGCAAAGAGGCCACAGCCATCTCAGAAAGTGTGAAGCACACCAGTCAAAATGTCAATGAAGTTACGAAGATGAAACACTCCTACAAAAACAAGGAGGTAGACAACATCATGGAAAAGGAACTTCCTCAAGCAATAGGGAAACCTGGAGTAAAGATCAGCCAGTGTTTGAGAAAACCATCACATCTTACATGTATCTATTAATTAAAGGAACTTACTGGAAAGAAAATGCTGTGATGCAGGTCCAAAATCTCGGTGTGCCTCCTGTAACTGTTTAAGGCGATCTTCTACAGACACCTACACATAAACACACACATTGCATTTACTTTGTAACACCAAGGTCACAATCACAAAATCACTTGTTTATGTTTCTTTTAGTGAAATCAATTTGTTCATGTGTCACAGCAATTATTTGACATCCATCTATTTAAGGCTACATATTTTTCTTTCATCTGCTTAATGAGAATCACGTTTCTGTCTTGTAGTGTTCTCGTGTGAGAACTGTAGATCAATAATGAACATCAGTAGTTTCATGGTGACTACAGCCAACTACTGAAATTTCTAACCTCCTCCCAACCCTTCTGCTGTCCAAATTCCCACAGTCAGCAGGTCTCAGTTTGATTGCATTGATCTCACAGCTGCCTTTCCAGCACAGAACCATTTTGGAAGATACTGCTTCACTGGCTAACATGACTCCCCTCATTCTAATTGAAACTGCAGTAGCACACTTAGCAGTACTTTGGTTGCTTGGTTAACAAAATTTGAGAGGTTGTGCACAATACCCACCCCCACAAAAAACACCAACAAACCAAAACAAACCCACAAACAAAATAAGAAACCCCACTACAAAATGGTATTGGGAAAGGAAAGGTCTGACATGACAATAACAGCTTTGACTCTCAGGAGTGACTCATTCAAAATTACTGGCCAAGACACTGGTGCCTAGCTTTCGAAAATTCATTGCCACCACCCTCACTAGAGATGTGATAAGTATTTCCTACAAAAATAACCACAAAAAAAGGAGAAACTTCAAAAATTCATAAATGAACTTTTAACTGATGTAAAACCTCACCATATCATCCACTGTGAAATGTAGGAGTTTCAGCAGTAATCAGCCCCATTGATTTACCTTTTGCAGACCATTTAAGCACAATAGTCATAACTAAGTAATATGAATCTCTCAGCATATCCTCTTCTGCTTTTCATGCTAAATTGCGATTGCTCATATCTTGTTATAGCTCAACTAATACTTAAATCCCTTTAAGTGAAATTTCCTACTGAAATGGAACATTCAAAGACAAAATAAAACAGCTTTCACACAAGCTGAAAACACAACGGAAATTTTTACACCAGTTTTTGGTGACAGATTTATGCAGCAAAATCTACTACAAGACATACGAAAAAACCCCATGCAGCAATAGTTCCCACCATTTCTCAGACTTTAAAGCAGTTTCCTGTTCAAATAAAGATTGAAAGGAAAAGCTTTTGGCCAAGCTACAGCAGGAAAGGCGGCTCCTTTTGTTGCACTGGTGCTAACAGAATAATACCTTAGTGACAGAAGTAATGAACAAATGGCAATAAGTAAATCTTTTAAGAAAACAGAGGACAGCGAGAAATATCCCACCCCACACACCTACTGTACATATTCAGAAGAATACCTGTAAAAGTTTCCACCGCATATTAAGATCATCCAGTTGACGAGACATCTTTAAAGATGGATAAAGGTCAAGTGGAGACAGCTGGCTGGACAGATCATTCACTGTTTTAACTTTTAAGTTGATGGGAGCAATTTCTTCTCTAAAAGCCTGAAAGGGTAAGAAACATACACTTATGTTCAACTGACATCTGAGTAGCACAAAAGCCACTGTAAAACTCCACATGCTGCTGACCTGCCAAATGTGGCAGTTTATGCTAAACAACTGCACACAAGTCAGTTCTCAGCAAAGAAAGTCCACTCACTTCAATATTCTTATTGTATCACTCATTACCACCTTTAAGGAAAAACAGTATAAAACTTACTGAAATGCCCATAAGCAAATTGCACCCCTAAAATAATTTAATTTACTATTTTATTGTGGTGCTGTATGGCTATAGAGCTTTTCTTTTCAAAAGGAAATACATAATGCTATATTAGGAGATTTATCAGCATACAGCCTACCAAGTGTTCTTAAGAAAAATTCTGTTCAGTAGCTATAGTTTTCAAGTATTAAGCAGCTGACAAAAATTCAATTTAAAAACTATTATTGAACTAGCAAAGCATGAAGGAATGTAGCTTCTAAGAAAAAGAAGTACAATGTTTTACCTGATCAGAACCAGAGAGTAAAGCTATTACAATGACTAAAAAGAAGTAAAAGGTTTATTGAATCAAATCGAACTAACTACAGCATTAAGACAAAATTGATGCAAGTTTTAGTTACAGTTAAAAAGATGCATCAAATGTCTTTCTTGCTGTGAGCAGTTAAGTGTTCAATCCTATAAACAGCTTGATTAAACATCATGAAACAAGCCCAAAACAGCTGTAAAGAAAGCACTGTCTTAGGACAATTCAATTATTTACCTCCCTTCAAAAATCACTCTCATCAGGCCAAGGAACAGAAGGATTGTACTGTCAAGAAAGAAACACTGGGCTTCTGGACAGCCAGTAGGCCCCTATTGCTTCAGCAGATGGTACAGTTTTCCCACAGCAATGAAAATCTGAAAGACTTTGCTTTCATCTACTTTACAGAAAAAGCTATTAAGATATGACAAATCGCTTCTTAGCATGAGAACAAGGAGCTGTTCAGCATTAGCATATTTCTTGCTTTGGTATCTATAATAAAATATAAGAGAAAGAGGAACAGATTCATTACTCTTTTCAAATCAACAGCAGTCTTTGGATATTAACTCAGCTCTGACTGCCTTTTTTTAAAGATTTCAGTTCCATTAACCTTGAAAGTAACAATATAATTTGGAAAATGAGGATGCTTACATTGCTATATTTGAAATAATGTAGCCCTGTGAATTCATAGACACTGTATACATAGAGAGAATATCTACATAAAATCCGGTAGCAGCCTATTTTATTCTTCTAACATCAGCATCCCATGCTGAAGACATGGATGGTCAGGTGCACAACCCCAGGGTCTTCTAATATTTTGCCATATTCACTCTTAAGCTTAAAAACCGAAAATCTGTGTTTGTGAAACAGAAGCTTAGCAGTAAATGCTGACTTTGCCCAAAAGAGCAATCTTCTCTACCTAAATGTACGTTACCCACATGTTCTTCTGGAATCCATGATATTCACTGCACTATACTGTTTCCAGTCAGCTTTTCTGGACAATGCTAATTATCAGAAGATATTCCTTCTCTGGAGGGGAGCTCTGCATTGCTAGGTCCCTACCCAATCCCTGAAATTAGGCAGGGGATGACTACTACCCATCAGGAGCAGCCATGCCTTGGGATGCTGAGCCCTGCATGGAATCCAGGCAGCAAGAACTGGTTTGCACACAACAACATTATAGGGTAGTGTTCTTCAGTTTGATGTAATCCTGATAAGAAGCCAGGCTAAAGTAAAAGCAAATGCAAATATTCACTCAAAGAACCAAAAATAGACAATAGATATGCCAAGTTTGTGAAAGTTAAGGAACAGAAATTAAAACTATGTATATATTTCTGTATGATTAAAAAAGCTCTAAATGTTTTACTAATGAGAGGGAGAGACTTGACGGCCAAAAAGATCTATGCGTGTATGTAATCCCAGCCAACACTGGGAATGTAGTCCAGCACTGGATTTTATTGGAGACTTCAGATACCATCTTTAAGCACTTTATACTGCACATGAGAATTTCAGCATACAGTATGTAAATATCTAATATGATTAGAGGGACTAGAATGGAGAGGTCTGACACACAAACAGAATATTTTCCAGGAGTTCCACACTTACCATAGTTTTCTCAATGTGATCTGGTAATGAATCTATGAGCAAATCTCCTACAGGTTTCCAGCCATTCCTCACATTTTCAGCCTCCTTCAAATCAGCATCAAGGTCATCCATGGCACACTGAAGGTCTTTCAGTTTTTCTAATGCTTTGTCCACTTGCTTCTGCCAGATACTGGCACTGGCATTTAGGTTCTCCCATTTCTCTTTTACCTCCGACGACTGCTTACGCATAGCTTTGGCAATCTTCAAGGCTTTCTCCTCAGGGGTCAATTCTGCAGAGGGAAAGAACAGCTATACTGTTTATTTCTTATTTTTGTCTAGTGGAACAGATAGTGCTCCTGAAATACACACTCAAGATAGTCAATAAGTCCAGTGTCAACTGATAACTTATTTCAGCAGATGCAAGGTAGAAGAAAGTGCACCTTGCTGTAACTCCAATAAACCTCAATCACTCCTACTGACAACACAGACCTTGATCAGAAGAAAAAACTATTCCTGACTTCCATATATTATGATACCCACATAGTAAAAGCAGCTTACTGCTGATCTGTTACTTTTGGAGGCACAGGGAAATGAAATATAAGATCTTCCTTTCTTCCTGGAAACATCAGAAGGTAATCTTTGGATCATTTTAAGTAGAAAGAGCAAGGACAGTGCTTTGTTCCTGGATCTCTTGCCACCACCTTTCACTGTGGCACCAAGATGTCTCTTCATACTCAGTAGCAAAACCCAAGCTCTACTAAGTACTGTGGGTGGTGGGGTTCTGCAGCACACTACATCAGTTATCCTGTGTTAACACCAAAGTCCAAAAAGGCCGGTTTAAACAGCTTTTCCAAACTTACAAGTGTTCTATGAAGCTATTGACTGAAAAAGAATCAAGCTTATGGTGCACTGTTTCTCACAAATTTCAGGCTTATGTATCTAGATCCCACACAGCCCAGCAACCATGGAAAACCTTCAGTCTGAGACTGAGCAAGACCCAGACAGCTAGAAAGCTAAAAAGAAAACCCTAAAACATGCCCAGCAGGTCCTACTGTCTACTGCCCAGGGGTCCTTGCTGAAAAAAAAAAAAAAACCCTCATGAGAAGTTTCCTTCATCAGGGAAGAGTTGTTTCAGTAATGACAAACAAACACAGCCAGTCTCAGAGGATTCCCCTTCTACATAAAAGCAAGCAGAGGAAACTATAATGCAAAAAACAGAGAACAAAAGAAGGAGCAGAGATGTGACATGCACTGAAACTAAGCCAATCGGCCTTCCATTCAGTCCTATATAAAAGCCCTGGAAAAGGTTTATCACAGTACTCCTGTGATTAAAATTCAAGTGTTGCCTATGAATAAATTATACACAATCATGCAAAGATGAAAGTACCATTTTTGTCAGAAGTCAGATGAGACATGCAATCTTCCCTTTACTGATAGACTGTCTTTAAAATCATTATAACTGACTGAGCTAGGAGCTGCTAATGTGGTGGAGGAGGGTGAGGGGGCAACAGACGAAAAATGGTGTGGGAGGGAAGTTTTTGCTTTACAAAGGCCAGATGAATGTCAAAGTAAATGCACAGTTATGGTTGCAAAAGTTACCCTACTATGCTTCTTGTACGCAACTTTTGTCCCATAGCACCCAATACAGAAAAGCATATTGTACATAATTAACACAAAAAAAATTGAAATATACTCCATTTTGTTGTTAAGAAGTCACTTTTTTGCCAGATAAAAAAGCAACATGAAGTTGTTTGAATCCCAACTAGAGTCTCTGTCATCCAATTCCACATATTTGTTCTGTTTTTTCTTTTAAAGTTTTTTTCAAATCTTGTCAGCCCAGCCTTCATATATGCTAGACTATGAATATCAGAAGAGTATTCAACAAGACAATCCAGATGCCATCTGGGACAAACAAACAAATCAGCCACAATGCCATTACAATTTGTATTACAATTGTTGATACAGGGAGGAGAAGGTGTTGCCAAAAAGCACAAGGAGCTTGCTGGGAAGTGGTTATGTAGGAGAAACAACAAACGAGGAATAGTAACCAGAACACAGTGAATAGCAAGAGGAATCAATAAGCAGCAAGGGAAGGGAAACACATACCCAACCTGTGGGTTGTGGCACATGTTGTGGCACAGACTTCAGAAGAGAGCTATTAGAAGAAAGAGTGCAGCTGAATGGTACAAAAGACATTTTCAGCATAGCGAGTGCCTTAGGTTTCAGTGACTTGTTGGGTGTCATAAGCTATCACATGCACTGCCTATGTGCACTCTGCCTGTAAAGGCAGAGATTATACCCAGGTTTAGGGACACTGCAGTGGCAAGAAGGTATTGCAGAAGAGAAACTTGGAATAAAATGCTTAACTAGATGCAAAGAGATATGAACTGTGTATGTAACTCTGAGCTACAGAGACCTGGCAGTAACCTACAATTTGCAATACTGATGCACCAGAACAAAGATGAAGACCAAAGCTATGCTGTGATAAATTGCACCTTGTCTCTGTATTTACAGCATTTCACAGTAGAATAAACTGCATCATAGCACAACATAGTTTTGGATAGATCTTTACCCCAAGTCCTGCAATGAAAATGTATCTTTATTTCTTTTGAAAAGAGATATAGCTCCTGCTCTAAGTAAAACCCTAAGGAAAAAAATGCTTTTACACAGAAAAGAACAGCTACAAATTGCTTATGTAAAGGCATCAAAGAAGTTGTTACTGTAAGTAATTTTGGAATAATTCACCTATGAGAATATTAACATTGATGAATGGATGGGAATTCACTACAGTCCAGTGACAAAGGGACTGTGAACAATCTAGAAGACAAGCTGCACCTAAGGGCCAAAGTTAAGTAATACAGGTTGAGGTTTCCTATGATACAGCTATAGGTTGTGGACAACCAGACCCCAGGAGTAAAAGCTGCAAGACTTATAAATGAATATTAAGGGAGCACACAGAGTGTGATACATCACCTAAGGTAAGGCAATACTGAACTTTACTGAAAAGGGACAGAAAATTGCAGACCTTTTGGATGAAGCCTCCTCTGTTGGTACCTTGAACATGTGAACACAGGAGACACTATATCCAGAAACTGGACTAAGGAGAAGTTCCATATACACAGAGCTGCAATCTACCATTTTGATCCAACATCATGCAGTCGTATCATTCTTTATCTGTTGTCAGAGCCAAAGCCAATCAATTCTGCATAAAAGAGTAGGATGTCGCAAGACCTGAGCAGGTCTAAGCTAGATTATTAGACAGTTAAAAAGATCAGTCGCTTGACAAAGAACATGTGGAAAGCTTTACAGTAAGAGCTGAAAATCTTGCAAAACTCTTTGGCTCTCCTTAAAGGTATTGACAGGACAGATCCAATGAGTGCTTCTTTCTCTAACAGAGGCAATAAGAGAAGTGGCTGTAGCAATAAAATTGACTGGATGTAGCATTTGGGGATGAGTACAGGGCTGGTTATGGTGGTGCTGGGTTAACAAGTGGATTAGATGACCCTGAAAGTCTCTTCCAAGCTTGATGATTCAGTGATTAGAAGAGGGGAATAGCCTGACTTTATTTGTCTAACCAGCTAAAACAAGGCAGCTTTACTCACAAAAGAATTTAAGTCACTTGTTTGAGGATGGGAAAAAGATTCCAGAATGATTGGGGTGATACAAGTATCCCAACAGAACTGAAACCCAAAACGTTTGAAGACCATTTGTCAAATCAGTGTTATTGTGCAAGAATATCCACCACATATTGTATTTGAAAAACATTAATTCATTGCAAGACTACAAAAGCTTTGGAAGTGCTTGTAAACCTTGTACTAAAAAGACATTTACTAGTGAAATAGAGCAAAACGTGCTTTTATGAGCTATAAACCATTCATTTAAGAGAAATACATCTTGTATAACTTCATGTTTTCCATCACAAAAGCCCAACTTATTAATGAGCAACACATTACTTTTTTTTAAGCAGAGATCACATTCTTCAAGATACTGGTTGCATAGCATTAGATTATAAATCTCAAAGAAAGTGTCTTAACAGTAAGATTTTTCTTCTATGAGTTTGGAATTCATTTAACCAGCCTGTCATTACACAAACCAGCAGACAGTATTCCTTTCTGCTATAAAAAAATTTTGCACAGTACTCATTGCTCTTTTGTTCCTACCTAATACAAAGTCTTTCTCAATCATCAGTTTGATTGGTGTCTTCCCACCCCATTTTTTTTCATGATACTTATTACATTATCTTCACTTCAACAGCTGCTCAGAAAGTAAGAACAGCCTACATTCACTGGACCATTTGTTTACCAAAGAAGACAGATATTAACTGACCTTGCAGTCATGGAAAAAAGTCCTCTTCTGTAGTGAAAAAAACCCAAAATCTTGATTTTAATATACATTTTTTTGTCACAAACAAAGCACTGAAAGTTACAAAAGCTTTTCTGTGTCTCTATCAAAGACTGAATGCCATAGAAGAAAAACTTTCAGGCCTGAATTTTCAGCATATAGTTTCCTTGCATACTTACATATATAGGGATAATAGCAGTGAAGAAAAATCTTCTTGCTTAAGAATTTATTTTAGACCTCTGAACAACAACAACTGATTAATCCTTATTATGTAGCCCTGAACTAGCGATCTCTTTCCATCTTGCCAAAATTACATTAATTTCCTTTCACTTCTGCTAAATTCTTAACCAAATACTGGAACTGGAGATGATTTCATGTTGCCTCCTTCTCACATCATGTCAAACATTGCCTCTTCCTTGGTTCAATCAATCGTTGCAGCAAAAAACAATGGATGACACAGCACTGTTCTCATTACCAAAACTTTCAGGGGATTTGAATAGGCACAATGGCCCATAATCAAAGTCCTACACAGAAGATCCAAAAGCAGTGTTATCGTTGCATCATGAAGTCTTTAGCATTGCTGCAGAGAAAGCATTGAGTCTGAGTCTGAGTTTCTAACAGTCTTGACAAAAAACTTAGTCCTGATGTGATGGGAACAGGAAGTTTAAGAATAAGCAGCAGTTGGCTAAATGCAGCAATTAGCCAGAATCTGTGCATCCAACCATAACCCACTATGTTACCTTCTTCTCCTATTCAAATACCTACTGCATGCTCAGTTAAAACAAGCAAAGAGCACAATCTTTTTCCCTATGCCCACTTAGGTTTTCTTGTACCGACACTGAAAGTTCTTTAAACTAGAGAAACATAAAGAGTGAATGAGAGAAGTCTCTTCAGGATAAAAGACAAATTATCTCTGGTCTACAGAAGACAGAATTGCAAAAGTAGAGCAAATGAAACTGGTAATGTCATGTATGATGAATAGTTTTGGAAAAGGCCTGGAGTATGGATTCCAGATAAAGACAACTGAGAACACAACCAGCAAATACACATATCTTTTAATAATAATTGGTGATACTTCCCAGTGGGTGCTGCTGGTGAAGACACAGAAGGATGAAAGAAAATAGCTTATAGGTACAAGAGATAATTAAGTAATCACATAGCACCTCTCTCCAGAAAACCAATGAAGATTACAGCAAGCCTGGGAATCAGACATTTGTCCAGCATAACCAGTGTCATTTGTCAACACAAACAAACCACACACAGTACTTCTCACTATAAGCATGCCAACATTTTGTAATAAATTGTGTGAGCCAAAGCAAGCTAACAATATTTTTGTATAGTGGAAATACAAACTTTATGCTGCTCCAGGAACAGAAACCAGGTGTGAGTTCAGTTTTAGTATGCCCCTGCCACAATCCCAGAAAAATGCAAATATAACAGTAACATTACAGTATCACCAGGCTGTGTTGTCTCCCAATTGCTGATAAAGGGAAAGAATCAATGGAGAGAGGAACATTACCATTGTATCTCAGTTACTCCATTCCAAGCAAGGAATTAATCCTGTTTCTTTTCAAAGCACTGTGACTGCAGATTGTAACAAGCCTTTTATTTATTACAAAGATCAATAAATTATATTTTTTTTGGCACTGCACATATGGCAGGTAGCTCCTCAGCACGACTGCAGCAGACATACATCCCCTAACAGCTTTTCAAAACAAAACAAAGGCACTTATTTTATTCCAAAACAATACAAAACTAGAAAATAGACAAATTAGGCAGCACAAAAGATACGGCTCCCCAAATTAACAGCACCCTATAGTGGCCATACAGGACTTACAAACATCCATGTTCTGAACTTTTCCGACCTTCCAAGCAACTCTTTTCAGTCTGTTTTCTCCTTCACAGACATTTTTTTATTATTCTGCAATTTCCAATTTGCTTTGAAAATGAGAGAGATAAATATTTTGTGATTCTCTCATGGATAACTGCACATTTATCATAGGAAGAAACTCTTAAAAGTCATGAGTGAATGAGCTCCAACTAAAACAAAAGCAGCAATGTTGAAAATAGTTTAAGTAGTTTCTGGACATGATTGCACCGACTTCCAGTGGGCTACATCCTCTTCATTCTCCTAAACACTTCTAATTTACAGTCAAGACTTCATACTCAGTCCAACTGTACAGCAGAGGAAAAACAAAGTTCTAGTGGTGTGTGACAGCTAGAGAACAAACACAAGTGACTGGGAATAGAAATGCTGCCTGCTATGCTACATAATAGAAATATGCTGCCTGCTATATACCTGTTATATATTAGAATAGAGTAAATTGCCTTTTTTCAGTGAGATCTTCCTTTCCTGGCAAAGAAATTTACCTAAATGTGGTCAGTGGTGGTAAGCAAAAAAGTTCAGCTTTTATTTATGTCTGAAATAAGTAAAGATATTGTTCCTCTACAACTTAAAGTATCTACATACAATTCACTGATAGTTATTAATATATTTATTTTACAACACAGATGTGATTTATGGGGCTATCTAGCCAATTAATAGGAGATAACAGATGGTAAGTACTTATTTTTAAATGCTGTGTTTATCACAACAACCTTTGCTACCAAATAGGAGCTTTCAAAGCTGGGAATCTAATTCTCCTAAGAAAACTAAGTTATTTAAGTAGCTGGACAACACTGCAGATTCCCAGAAACATTCACTATCACAGTGAGAATCAGTGTAGTGGCCTGTGATAATCTGCTAGGATGTTCCACAGCTTCAGTGGAAATGTAAAGACAGAATTTCAGCAAAGCTTTATCATCAGTTCATAGAACCCGGGGGACATAAAACATGAAATCAGCTTTCCTTTGTCTTCCCAGTGGCCTGCAACCTTACAGTAAATGGACTTAAGAAGCCAGCTGTAACTACGCCATAGAAAATTATAATCAACATTTTTAGATCAAAGTTTTCTCCTGTACTACAGACAACTGACAAAAAATGCTAAAAACTTGAGGTTTTCAATTTCTTTAACCTGTCCATCCATGAAATTCAGCAGCTGGTCTGCCAGCTTATCAATCAGCTCCACTCAGATACTGAGGCAGCTCAAATACAGGAGGACTGTGAAGCTTGCTTTTTTTGTGATGGGGCCTCTCTACAGAAACATGGCAAAACAAAAGCAGAAGAAAATACAGATGGGAGATATAACTAACTAAGTAGTTTCCTGGAAGACAGAGACCTCTGAATGTGCCTGTTACTCTCTGGTACAGTAGAAGGCCAACACAAAAAGAATAAGGTGAGGAAAGAAGTAACCAAGGCTTCCTCATAAGCTGAATCTACATTCTTGTCAAATGTTTGAAAACAAAACCATTACAGACAATAATGATTTATCATAAGGTATCCTGTAACAAATGTTCTCTTTGGATAGAACAATAAATCTATATATGCACAAGTCCTTCAAACAGGTCTCAGTCAGATAAGTTCAAAACTGATTCTTAACAGTTTTCTCCTAAATCTGTCCCCTTCCTTGCCCTTGCAACAATGCCTTCCCTGGCATGAAAAGACCTGTAGTGAAGGAGAAAATAATTAAAAATATTCATAAAAAAAAAAAAAAAATTAGAGTGAGAGGTTGAAGAAAATAGAAAACAGTTTTACAGCCTTTATCATCTTCAAATTAGCTAATCATTCCCCCACAACAACCCCTTCCCTTATACAAGGTAAGAAATAACCTCAGGAAACTAAAGTTTGAGTTAGTAAAATAGTTTTGCTATTTCTATTATAGTACAAGCTAAAACAATGTTCAAATCAAGACTATACAGTGTTGACTGTTTGTCAATATTTTTAGAAAACAGACTGTCAGTTCAGAATCCATAACCACACTCCACCTTTATCAATGTGGACTTCATTGCAGTTAACTTTAATCAACTAAAGAGAACACCAATGACCAAGAGGCTGACAGAAAATTTAAAAAAATTGACATCTTTTAAGCAAACTAAAGCCCACACCTTTCACTGAAAATGGTTAATCTAGAGAAAAATTGTGTGTCTGGCTGTCTTCTAGTTCAGAGATCAAGTTTTCTGGAGATTGGCGGCATCAGTTGTCAGAAAAAAAATTACTAGGCTCTCTCCTAGGTGAAAATTAACAGCTTATTTATATATATACACATATATTTATATGAGCAGACAAAATGATTCAAGGACATCTCTTGGCCTGAAGGTCTATTAATCTACAGAAAGTGCAGCCCTGTTCTGCACAGGGTGTGAGTGCCCACTGCCAGCAGCAGGAGCTTCACAGGGGTCTCTGGGAGAAGAGGCTGGGGCTGCCCTGTGCCAGGGACAGCAGACTCTAGTCAACTCACCATGGGACACACCTGAGGCCCTCAGCCACGCTGGTGGCACCTCAGGGAAAATGTATTTAAGAAACAGAAAACAACAAAGAGGAAGAGGGAACCAATAGGAAAAACAGTAGAGGAAACACCAAAGCCAGAGGAGGAGGAGCAATCACATCATACGGCAGATATTCCCCACGGAGATAGCACACAGAGGAAAGGCATGAGAGGAAAGAAGTAGGAGGAAGAAACTGCTAGGCTAATCATGGAGTCACCTCCTTCCCACCCTCTTGTGCCACTAGTTGACTCTTTGAGCATGACCAGTGTCACAACAAGGGGGGGAAGAGACAGGAATGAGGGAGTCAAGACGAGTCTGTGAAAGGCAGGAAGAAAGCTGTGGTTTTAATGTTTGTTAGGTTTTTTCCCACTATGAACCAACTTAGCATTTAATTATTTCTTTTAAATGGCAGTTTGTTTTCCCCAAGTTAAACTTGTTTGGTCCACAACAGTAGTTTGTATGGGATCTGCATATGTGATCCATCTGATCCCCATCCTGACCCATGAGCTTTCTCACTCATGCTCTTCCCACCTCCTGCCTCCATTCCACTGCAGTGGAAGACATAAGTGGATGGGTGGGAGTTTGGGTAGTCAAGACTAACCCACCACATGCTCAAAAAAGAAAGTCCATGGAAGTACTGAGTGTGAAGAAGAGGAAAAGTTCAGTGCAAATGTATGAGGCTTCACAGTCTGAACAAATGATTGGATTTCAAATACGATGACTAGACCAGAGTCATGCACACATCACTTGCAGACCATGGCTGCTATTGCTATGCAGTTTACCATGGCCATCAAATTCCCTGTTATACTGTTCTCATTGTCATTGGTATAGCACAAAATAATGATAATTTTCATCATAATAGACTAGATAGCGAGAATTTATGATGCATCTTATAATCTGAAGCTTGCTCCTGCAGTTTGCATCTCATCAATCAACACTGACTAGATCATTGATATCAAATCCTGTTAGAAAATGAACACTTTACATTGGTAAGGTTTTATGTACTGGCATTGTTTGTGCTGAGAAGTTCTATTTTTGAGGAGAGAACCTGCAATTTGAAACTTCTGTATGAAAGAATGAACAAATATACAGAGAGCATCCTTACTTTTCAACTGCAAGGTTGCTTGTGATTTAGACCAACTAAAACATTAGAGATGCCATATAGCAAATAGGTTTGAGAGTAAAGAGAAACTCAATATTTTCAGGAGTCAGGAGTTCAAAACAGAAGTAAAGCTCAGGTACCAGCAGCAACAATCAATTACATAAATGGTTCATTGGCTTTAATCACCAGCTATTCAAACTTTATCACAAAGCTGAACCAGGGAATATGAAACCACATAAAAATTTGTAGAGAAATAACACAATGTATGGATGCAGGCAAGATTAGTTGTTTCCATTGAACAAACTTAAGAAGTTTGCAATGGAGATGTACAAGATGATGTATGGAAAGAAAAAACTAACTCCTGATGAAAGCAGATATACTGCAATTTTGTAAATTATACAGAACAGTAAATTGTTCACATTTTACAGCAACTGATAATTCTGCAAAAGCAGATTATTACATTTTCCAAGAACAGTTCTTGTGTAATTAAAGTAAGACCTCATAATGCTGTAACTTATGTCAGAGATATAGTTATAGAACTTAGATAATTTCCTATTTTGTGGTTTTGGGGGACCGGAAAAAAATTATTGCCTTCTTGTACGACTGAAATTTAGAGTAGTATCTCAACAAATACGATGCAAAAACAGTTTCTAGGACAGCTGTGGTTCCATTCCTTAGCAATGATTCACCTAATATTCAGATCTTTAGGATTCTGTAATGACTGCCTTCCCAAAGCTGATTTAGTTTACTTCTAATGAGATACAGCACTAAACATACTTATTTGTGGAGTAAAACTTTGCAATGGACATAAGGATGTTTGAATGGGAATTCTTGAATTACTATTCTGACTACATTTAAGGTGTGTATGTTATTGTGTCAAGAAAAAAGAACAGAACTATCAACAGCATTTTGAACCAAAAATTGGAAAAGGGAGAAGACATGTTTCTACTTCTCCCATTAAAATGTAAATGCTTAGAAAGCAGAGAAGTAATCCTTGAGTCTGAAACATTAAAATAAAAGCCAGCAGGATGCCATTCAGAGAATTCTGAGGTTTAAGCAAGTAACTGGGTTATAAAATATATACTAAAGACATGCAGGTCCTTTCTCTCCTTCTTTGACCTTTCCCAGAAGTGAGTATTTTCTGACCTGTTTTTGAATGCAAGCTCCTCCTTGGTTCCTCAGGCCCCTCAATTGGTTGGTCAGCAAGGAAAACTCGTGCCTGGTCCACAGCGTTGAGAATGATTTGCTCTTTATCCTTCAGTTCACGCCTCAGTGCCTTTTGGGAAGGGAAAGAAGAATGCATTTGTAACTTGACCTTGTGAACCATGTGGTTTTCTCTATTTTCATCTCTCTCCAACCAGACCTGCCTAGTAAGTGAGTAATAGCCAATGTTATTCAGACTGCAAGATAAAATGCAAATTTTACAAAACAGAAGCAGAAAGAAATTGAGGCTGGAAGGGTAATTTTTAGGAAATTGACTTGAAGAAAGGAATACAAGAAAGGTGATGATGATAACTTAAAAAAAAAAAGCCTGACAAACTAAAACTACTACATTAAAATTCTATTAAAAAGTAAACTTAATAGGCTTATTGCTGTCAACAGGATTGCTAATATATAGTACATTGCTACAACAGACTGTTTACTTTTTTGATAGCTGGAATAACAGCAAACAGCATTTGAGACTTCAGAAAGCTATTTTACAAATGCTAAGAAAAAATTCAAAAATTATTAACATTCCTTAGAAAATGAAACATCTTGTTTCTGTCCACTATTTACTAATGTTACTAATTTAGAAAACATGTATCAGATATTTTACTGTGAGAATGCATTCTGAAAAAGCCATCTTTTAAAGTACACAAAAAATATTTTGATCTTTATTATTTGAGAACCCTTTGAAACTTATATACAGGAAGAAAAAAAAATCAATTTTTATGTAAGATTTTTTCATGGTGGTGGAAATTAATTTCAGGATATTTTGCTCTCCAGCATTTATCACTTTATTATAGGGTTAAGTGTAACCAACCTTTCTTAAAAAAAAGGTTGCAAGTAGTCAGCTGTTATGTTTCCTGTTTTCTTCCAGCATAAAGCATAAATCTTTCCCACCTAGAAAAGTGCTTTTCCTGTGTTATTTGTATTATTTTCTACACACAGAAACACAAAAGAAGATACTTTAAACATTATTAGAATTCTATGTTTATTTTTACAATGTATTTTTTTAGTTCTGATTAAAAAGTCAAGAGTTATTTTTGCTGTCATGATTTACTAAGGCCCCATTCCAGATCGAAAAAAGCACTTAGTCAATGTTGAAAACATTATATAATAAAATGAGCGTTCTACTACAGAAAAGTTTGAAAAACAGATACCATAAAAGCATCACAAATGCTATCTAATAATTTTCATTAGTTAGTCTCTTGATGCCACAATCACAAAAACCACCCTTATTTCAACATTAGCTTAGCAGGAGGCAAGATGTTATTTTTCCTCCCTCCTCCCCCACTTCATTCCTTTATCTACCTCATCTTTCCAAATCGTTCCAGCCTACTGCTTCAAATAAATAAACAAACATGCAAATAAATAACCCCAACAAAAACTAATCACTGAAAACACACTAACCTCCATTACATTTAGGAACCTGCATTATACAGTCCAACTTTCAGTACAACTAACTGTTGTATACAAACGTTGTATACAACTGAGGAGTGTTTATACTGTAGGAATCAGTACATACAACATGTACTAAGGAAAATTGCCATTTAAAAAATTGCCCTCCTTATTACAAAAAAAATACAGAAATGGAAGCATTGTAAAAGCAACATTCCTGAAGAATGTATCATACATAGTATGTATCAATATTTTAATTTCACATTATACACACTAGAATAAGACACCCTTGAATCATCCGTAGCTTACAAATGATTAAAGCAGTCTCTATGCAGGAATTTGTTTCAAGAAAGGAAGGTAGTATTATGGCTCAAAAAATTCCCCATTTGAAAAAGACTTTTGGTTAGTAGAACCTGTGTGGATGCATCAGTAAAATATAAGGTATTTTAATTTCAAAAACTTTGTCAGAAACAGAGGGCTGATTACTACACTTTAAAGTAGGAATTATTTCTAGAATTACTTTTCTCCCTTCTATATAACCTCAAAAGTATTTCCAAAGCATACAAGAAAAGGGAGGTTTTGTCACATTTTGAGTATGCTAAGAAATTCCAGCAGTTAGAAACAATCTAGAGATGGATCTCTTTTACTCTGTCTCTCCTGTTTACCCTCACAGAGTGTGTTTCATCAATTTCTCCTGACCCTCAATAAAACTTCAATCAAGTTTGACCTAAGAGACCTTGGATTTAATTCTCCAACGTGCCTGCCATTGAAGTTGTTCAAATTGAGGTTGACAACAAAAGATTTTAGGAGTTTGGCCCATACAGCTCATCAGCTATAAGTAATCCATGGCAATCTTTATCAATATTTTTGATAGAAAACTCTCTTAGCATGAAATAAACCACACACTGAAATAATACTACTAAAATCATTTAGCAGTAAAGTACCTTGAGCACACCACAGACTTCCTAGATTATGTTTCGGTATTTTTCTTATGCCAGAGGTGCAAAAAATAATACATTCAGACTTCCATAACTTTTTCTTAGCAATACTCAATATATTTCTCTGTGTCTCTCTGCCAGTAAACAAGAAGAGCAATGAGAGCACATAATGCAAGGTTAACCAAGAATATCAATAATACTATCTCTTGTTCCAGCAAATCTCTCTGCAATAGAACAGAAAAAGAAACCCACTCATAAATCTGATCTTGAGCTGAAATATCATCTGTCTTAAATGGACAAAACAAAGATTTCATTGGAAAAATCACATCTAGGGGATGTGACAGTACATAGTAAAATTAAGTCATAAAAAGCCCACCAAGGAACATGAAACGTGCAATGCTGAATTTGATTATTGCAAAGTTTTTTATACAGTAAGAAGTACAATCATGTATTTTGGTGGTTTATTTAGTTTTTCAAGAGATACCTCTCCAGTAGATAATCAGAACAGATGTATCTCCTTCAGTAGACAAGGATATTACTTAATTCTCCTTTTGTCATTAAGAACCAAAACAGTTAAAGCACTTGTTAGCTTTGAGTGGAGCACAGGTTTTAGTAGAAGGAGAATTCCCCTCATGTTGCTGGCTATGCATTTCAGGAGAAAACTGATGCTAGAGTTTTGGTATAGATTAAACAGGTGAAGGTATGGCAAAAAAAAAAAAAAAAAAAGCTCGAGAAGCATCTCAAAACTTGTCACTGAAAACTGTCCACTAATAAGCTAAACACAAGGATGCAAGTATTTTTCGAGCCCTGTTGAGCACGCAGATGTGAATACAAAATGAAGAAGCGAACACTGAGCACAGAGATAACACATTTATTTTGCCCACACCATGCTTTTTTAAGTTTATAAAAGCACAATAATATTTTAAAGCTATATTGGTCATACAAAAAGGGGCTGAACACGACTAGGGCAGTAATTCATACCACTGTATTTCATACAACAATTGGAAATTGCAAAATTACTGTATACTTTTGGCAATGGTTTAAAATGAAAGCTTCACTTCCCTCAGTAATCTGACAGATGACAGACTACTAAATCAAATATCTATGATTTACACAGTTCTGCTGCATTTGCAAATCCATTCTTACTTCCAACAAACTGGGACATGCAAGATTCCTGGGAAAACCAATACTAATTTTAGACATTCTTGATTCTTGTAAAAGAGGGTGGGGAAAGCCCTGAAAACCTAAAATCTGGTGTCCTGATGCAGTGTCAACACAAACTGTTTTCATAGCTGACCTTAAACAATACTAGCAAAAAATACTTTAACGAGAACCTACTTTGACAGAAGTCCTCAATTGGTAGATGGACATGTGCCTACAAAATTACACTCTTGAAGTATTTTATGCAGCATGAAGCAAAGCAGTAACTACAATCAGCACTGCAGCATTCATTTTGTAGGTATGAGGTCTTAAGTTAACCAAGGACCCCACTAACACAATCCTCCTCTCAGGGAAGAGAATAAAAGTGCCTCCATGATTTTCAACCATGAGCCAGTGATTTACTCTTCATTTCAATTGCTCCTCTTTCAGTGACTCTGAAAGATTTTACTCCCTTTATAACTCTGGAAATGCAGATAGACCATTTGCTCTGTTACACAAAGATAACCAAATCCATTTGTCCTCTCTTCATTAAAGCTATATCTGATTTCTAATATAAAATCCAACTCTTCTTGTAGGCTACGATTTTTAAAGGAAGTTGCCTAAACGAGGGCATTACGAAATTTCTGTTGTGAATGCTTTGCAGCTGAAGTCTTTTCCACTCTTGAAAAATTTAAAAGCTACAAAACTTTTCCTATTGTGATTTTTACACTGTTTAGTGTATCCTGAAAGCACCTATTTCCTTCAGCTGCACCTTAAAATTGTTTTTGAGCATAGTAAGTGGACTTCCAAAATTACTCACTGTTAATTTGCAGTCTTTTTCTCTTTTGAATTGTACAGACTTGTACAGAATAATTCAAGGAGCAGATCTGCTTAATAGTTCCAACTGATGAAGGCAAAGCTAATTTCAAAGAAAACACATGGGATGTTTCTTAAAAACAGAACATATTTAAATCAGGTCTCATTATGCACTCTTTCAAGGAAGTAAAGATGCAAGTTATTATAACTCATATCAGTTCAGCACACTGTAGCCTTATGTGCCAATCAGCAGCTCCTGTAGCATTTAATTACTTATTCATCTTTACTCTGTACCCGGTGCTTGAAAAACTCGTGTTACTTTTATACACTAAAATGAAATGGTAAAAAATAATCTGTGGCATTTAATAGGATGGGAAGAATAAGCAAGATGATTGAGCAAACTCAGAGCGAGATGAGGAATTGTTTAAAAAGATCATACAGAGATAAAGGTTGTGACTGAGTCTCTGCCAGCTGTCTCCATCACTAAAGAATGAACTAGTAAGAAAATAAGCACAGCATGTTTAAAAGCTGTTCCTTCCTGTCAGGTATTATTTAATGGAACATGTACACATAAAATTTCAAAAGTGTTTTTGTCTCTGTACACATTTCTCTGTAAAAGTCAACTTTATGTGTCTACCCCATTTGATAAAGAAAATAGTCAAAGAGCAGTACTTAACCAGAGATCGTGCAGCCCACAATGCATTTACCATTCATTACTTCATACAAAATCTATGTGGCAAGAGAAATAAGGAAGGAGAAAAATGGTGCCTAATGTACAACCATTAGTACCTAGAGATACAAAGACACATAGCACATAGGACTTTAAAGATGAGACCGAATCCTACGTGTTCTGATAAATCAGTGACGAACAGTTACCAACACCAGAACAGGGAAGGAAAAGGAAATATGAGATTGGGGAACAAGAAAATAAAACAAACCTAAAAAACAATTTAAAGAAAAAAGAAAAGAAAAAATAAAGAAAAAAAAAAGAAAAAAGGTGTTTGCCTTTATAATAAATATATATTTTTATATATATATTAAGCATTTTATATTTATCTTTTCAATAGAGGAATTTAAATAGATATCTCAAAAAGTACCAAAAAGAAGCGCCAAAGGCTGCATTTTTCTAAATTGTCTCTCAGTTTACCATTTGCCACTTGCTCCCTCTTTTGCTGTAGTGTCAATAAAGAGTGCACAAATAAGGGGTGAACTAGTAGTTCACGAGGGTTCAGTGTGAGTGTAGACCTGGAAGTCACATCTACAACAAATCCCTCTGTTTTGCTTACATGCACAAGGAAACTAAACTGACATGAATTTAAAAACAAAAGAGATGTGGGCAAAAGAGAATTAAACTATGCATGCTGGTGATCTTTTACCAGAAGCAAATAAATGTTAACTTACTTAAGATTTTTCCTTTTATTTTGATAAATAGATGCTTCAGGCCAGAAACAGGGGCACTTTTTCACCAAGACTTGCTTGCCCCTGGATAATTTCCCTTCGTTCTCTGGGGAGTGCATGTGCTCATGGCTACTCACTAAAAATGCCACTCACCTCTGAATATGCATTAATAGACACACATTACATAAAATAAACATCTAAAGCATCTCTCAAAGTACTTTGCAGCATGCAGCTGAAGAGATAAGGAAAGGAAAGTATGCTGTATCACTACTGCTCAGACTTAGACAAGAAACACAAAGCTATTACTGAGATTCTAAAAACCAATAACCAATAAACTGACAATCTCAAACTGCATCTGTACATTCCTGTGAGACACTTTAATATAAGGAAGGGTAACTGACTTTCTTCTGAACTTGTTAAAGTTCAAAACTAGTAAGGCTACAAAACCAGTAAGGCTATTTCCTCCATTTTTATCTAACAGCATTTTTAAATCAGGAAAAGATATTTTGAAGCCTGTTTGGAAAAGTCACACATAAAATAACCTCTCAAAGATTTTGAAAGGCCCCTTTTGTGCACCAGAATCCAGTACTACAGCACAAAGGCAGAAGTAAGCTTCATAGTCACACAGATTGCATCAAAAAAGACATTAAAAAGCTATTCTTAAATTAAAGATCACAGGGCTATGCTTTTTCTTAAAAATTAAACTTTTTTTTTTACACAATTAATTTTCCAAGAAAGAACTTCTTTAGTCTTTTCTGAAGCAAGAACTCCAAGTCCTGCATTCCCTAGAGATGCTACAAGATCTAAGTCCAGCTAGAGACAGGAGACACTGCTTAATTGAGCAAGGGTTACAAAAAATGAGTCATAATTATGTTCATTAATATGTCTCCCAGCACCAATAACCTTATGTAACTTGATTTCTTATTTCGTAGTCCACTGAAATGAGACTATGTTTCTAGGTCAATAATAACAAAGACTTGGCTGCCCAGAGATGTTTGGAAGCTCAACAGAGCACAGTCTTTAGGGATTTGAAAACATGGAATGCCTAAAGGTTTTTCTTTTTTCCCCTCTTAAAATTTATGTATTTATGTTGGGGGTGGGGTGTGTTTTAAATATGATTATGAACTATGTTGAGGGGAAAAAACCCCACACCACGCATCCTTTAGGTAATGCCCAAGACATTATCGACAAAAAGCTTGTTAAAAATATATAATTACTTTCTTAACAAAAGTGAGAAGTCAGTCTTCAGTATGCTAATGTGAATTCATTCTCTACTGAATCAACTACTGAAATCCCTAGAAATACTACCACCCTGGCCACTGAAACCCTTTTGTAATGGGTTTGCTACAGTGTGTATCCACTGAACTTGCATTGTTTCTGCTTTTTCTAATCTTGAAGAAAGCAATTTTTTATATTCAATCCTTACTTTGCATTTCACCATAGCATGAGTACTACAAAAGCATCATATAAACAACAGAACAAAATCTGATAGAATATGCTTATTTTGCTCATCCAGCAAGTTTCTAATATAAGTGAGCATATTTTGCTTTAAATCCATTGTAATATGACAGCTAAAAAAGGGCATAAGAATCATTAAATTTGATGGCTTGCATAAACTACACAAAAGGAGTAGATTAAAACAGGCTTGATTTACAATGCTATGCACAGGAAAAGATGTTTTTAATGGAACTTTTAGAAAAAAAATCTGTTTAACGTACCTAATCAGGATTTGATACAAGAATTCATACAGATTGTACCCCAGAGACAGTAAAAGTGCCTGAATTAGTGTGGAGACTGAAAGAGGAAGAGAGAAGGAAGCTGTTGCAGCTTTCTACTCATCATGTGCTGGAGAAAAAGTGTGTACTTTTATGCAACAGCAGTAATCACCCTGCTAGCAGTGGAACCAATTTTCAAATGCCAAACTGCCAGTAAAAACACATTCAGTTTTACTTTAAAAGGACTACAGTGTGCTTTTGGTGATGGAAAACCAATCCCACCAAACCCTGCTATGGAAGTGTGACAGCTATCTGATATCAACAACTTTGGAAGGCTTGACCTCTTTTTATTTCTGTTTTTATTTATTTTATAGTAAACCAGTACTGTCATCACAAATATTTTCATACATCTCTGATCAACAGAAGGGAGGAAGAGAACTAACCCTCTCTACTTGCTGCATTTTCTTTTGTCTGTCTCCCCAGACTCTGCTCCTGGCTCCTGTCAGAAACAGGACAACTACTTATATGCAACTTAGGGACAAACCCGAACCTTTAATTTAAAGTATATGAGAACCAGTGTCCAGACTCAGGAGACTGACAGTAAGAAATCAGTGAAGATAAAAAAAAAAAAAAAAAAAAAAAAAAAAAAAAAAAAATTGTCTGCCAAAAAAACCCCTGAAAGTACCCAGAGGAAAAGATCACTGCACAATACCAGGTAAAGTATTATACTGAGTCTGTTTCAAAGACATTTAAAAAGATTATATCCTCTAGAAAGCAACCTTAAAGACTAGAGAATACACCATCAAAATAAGGATCCTTCCATTTCAGATGAAACTGTTTTGTAAAGCTGTCTGGAGAACAGAAGTTACATTTCTTCCACACTCTTCAAAGTTGTACCTCCTTTGAAGAAGCAAAGGAAATTTGTGTCCTCAATGCTAACACTAATTAGCTTCAAACTGTGTAACTGCACTGCAGAGTGCATAACTGGGTAACTTTGGATAACAGTTAGTACTCAGTTACATAAAACCCAACAAATGAGCTTATGGAGGAAACACTGTCAGAGCATCAAACGTCATCTTTTCTTTATGGGTAGCAACTGGTGTAAGTTCTGCTTTTTATGTCAGAAAATACTCACACAAAAAGGGGGAGGGATAAAGAACACACAAAAAAGCATTATTCTGTTTATGCATTCAAAACATGTACTGCCTTCAGCCTGACACAAGACACACAAAACATCTGCTGCATATTAAGTGGTTTATTACTTAATTGAGCAAGAGCCCTCAAATATCCTGTTAAGACTGCCTATTTTCCTGCACCCTCAGCAGTAAGCATCTATCTCTTCAGCATAAGAGACACATTCCTCTTTCTTTCTTTGCTGGCAACAGATTGCTTGAGTTTGCTTAGGCTGTGTGACTGCTGAGCACTGATGAACTGCCATTAGTTTGTTGCTTCAAACTAAAATGATGCCACCATTAACAAGTTGGGTGCTGCATTGTTGTTAAGTGCAGTAAAACTTGGGTCACCTTTTGCTGATTTTGTGTGATTAAGATTCCTCTGCATTTCTTCAAAAGACCACCAATGGGACAAGTCAGATATGTTTGGTATCATAGGCTACTTCACTGCTAAATGGTACCTCCCGTATTAACGCAGAAGTCTTGAGAAAGACCTTTAGCAATTACAGTTCAAAGTCAATACCCTTAAGAGAAACTTTGTGATATGCAGCACTATGAATATTCATTCCATATATAAAGATAGGATGAACTTTGTGAGCATGCCCACGAGAGGTTTCCTCTATGTCAGCCTCCTTAGTGCAAGAGTACATCAGCGGCCTTGACAATGAACTGTGATCACCGAGAAAAATAGTGAATGTGCTGTGTGGAATCACCTATTAATTACAAATGATCAGATCATGGCAAAAAATCTCATGGGAGCATCAGTGGTATGACAATTGTGTAAGGGAAGGAATATTCCCTTTAGG
Source organism: Cettia cetti (assembly GCA_013401135.1). Taxonomy (NCBI): domain Eukaryota; kingdom Metazoa; phylum Chordata; class Aves; order Passeriformes; family Sylviidae; genus Cettia; species Cettia cetti. The sequence goes on along the minus strand of VZUI01045416.1, from coordinate 176,014 downwards.
GGAGGAGGAAGCACAGGCAATAGAGTCCAGCTAAATATTGAAGCAGAAAAAATGCTAAGGAGTAGTTGCAATTTGAGGCTAGCTCTAGTGTTCCTGTTCTGTATGCATGCATGCATAAAAGAGGACTGCTACTGGAAATCCTTTCAGAAGCTGAAACCCTGTCAACGTTAATTACTCCTCTTTCTTAGAAACAGTCACTTTGGTTTCTCTTTGGAAGCAAATGGTCCAGACAGACAACTGAATAATCACCAAACAGTCAACAAATTGTCTTCCTCACCACAGTCTATTTCAATCTCCCCTGTAGCTTTTTGCTCTCAACTCTTCCACTATGGCTTCCCATTTTCAAAACTATCTAAAATGACAGCATCTTTGTAAAGCTGTTACCACACAGTTTCTTACTGTGACATGACAGATTATGCTGGATCTCTGCTTTGGGTCACTTCTCCAAAATCTCCTGTCTCTGCAATGTGTTCTAATATATCCAACATCTGCTCTGTAGAGAAAGATTACTGTAAAACCATTACTGAATAAAATAAGTAGTGTTTGAAAGAGGAAATACTCTACTTCAGACAATTTTCCAGGCATTTATGAGAGTCATGAGGAAGGAATACCCTAAGGGCAACATGAATTTCCCTTCTGCTTAAGTCATCTCCTTCAGCTCATTCTAGTTGCCATCAGATGTTAGAGGAACATGAAAACATAGAACCTGGCACCGATGCCATATCTGTAAAAGCCAATGGCATTTAAGAAGAAGAAAAAAAGGCAAAAAAGGCAAGCCCCAAGCGTAATATTTCATATATTCTACAGCACAGCAGCAATGCAGCAGGTATCACAACATAGTTATGGGGGATTGGATTTCTTTTTTTTTGGGGGGGGGGCGTACGTTTGTTTCAAGTAGTGGAGAATTTTCCCTCATCATGAACCACACTGGACATAAATAACAGATTTCTGGTGGGAGTTTAAGCCCCTTGTCAAACAGGGGACACCCAAACCTGTCACAACATGCAATAGTGTGTATTGCTTTATTAGTTTCATTTATGCCTCAGCATACTGCAGTTGCCCAACACAACAGCCTTGCTCAATCTTTGCATTTTCAAATAGATGATCTAACAGTGTCTCATAAAAACAATAGAAAATCCAGCTGGACCTGTAAATTCAACTAAGGAGATAAGCAAAAAAAAAAAAAAAAAAAAAAGGCTGCTTTCAGACAATCCTACCAGTAAGAAATACTGCTGGGCATTCAGTATACATATATTAATACAAAACATTGAGCAAACCCGCTTGAAAATTGCCCATGTTTTCCAAATAGTGTTCCATCACCTGGTTACAGGGTTGTGCCCTCCTCCTTTCCAACTGAGTTTCCTATTTGATTTTAACAATTTGCTTGGGGTTTTATTCAGTAGAAAAAGATTACAATTAAAATAATCCAGGCAAAGTTCTGCAGAATATCCACAGTCAATAAAGACAAAACTTTGCCTTATTTTTACCCACTATAAGTTCTTTTAATAGCTGTTCACATAAATCATATTCCTTGATTAAAAATAATTCTATGAGAATGACTGCTAACTCAGAAAAAGGAAAAAAGGTCCTAGTGAAAGGTCCTATTGCAAAAGTTGTTATAAACTATTTTTTTGGGGATGACTACAAAGTGGCTTTCTGCCCATGAGAAAAAAGTCATTTAATATAACTGACAGTGATTAGGGGTCAATTAGGGAAAGATACCAGGACTAAAAGAATACTTCCGTGAAGCAGAGCTATTTAACTCAGCTCCACAAATATTTTCAAAAATACAGGGTGGACACATCAGAGAGATCAGAAGACAGATTTATTACTCATGTTTACTCACTTCATTTCCTTGCTCTGCTTTGTTTCTCCATATGACAAGCTTTTTTATTCGTAGCTCTTCAGGCAAAGAATTGTAATATTTTACATATAGTAGAACCAGCATGTATTAAAACAGGATTTCTTTTAATATAGAAACAGAATTGGAAACCACAAACAATTTCTCATTAAGAAAAAAAGAACCCAAAATATCCCATAGAGTCAAATTATTATCTTTAGTCCACAATACTTAGAGAAAAAAGTTCTATACCATGACAAAGTTACCTAGTAAAAGTATGGAGAAAAGTAAAAGCAATAAGTAAAATACTGAAGGTATAAACAATGACATTGAGAACACAGGGAATGTCTCAAAACCAAAAACTAGAATTTGTTTCAGTGACTGAATGCCAAAGAATACGCCAACACGTCTGCAACAATTTCCCAGAAATGTAAATTGTCAAAGCCATTTAAAAAAGGTGAAAACATGCAAATTCATCAAGACGTCTATATATTGCTATTTATTCCCAGAAACCATAGCAAAAAGCGTACAGCAAAAATGCAGATTTTTTAAAAAAGTAAAGGAATTTCACTTATTTTTTGTATTTAGTTCATTTATACTGTATTTAGCAATAGGGTGCAGAAGTTTCTGTACTTTTAACTCTGAAGTCATTACTTAGAAATCTCTTCACATTTTTCTACAAGTATAAGCAAAATGCAGTAAGCATGCTTACTTGCAGTATGTAGAGATTTTTTAGGCCACACACATCATCCCAAGTTGTTTTTTCAGAACAGCCTTAATAATATGATTCACATCTGACTTGTGTCTATTTGTTTTCTCTCTAGCAATAAAAGTACCTTTGTTTTTACAACACCATGGGGTTTTGTTTATTTGTTTTATATACTGTGCTGTGCTTACCACTAGCCAGTCCCTCATGGATCTAGCATTAAGATATTAACTTCTTCCTTCTCTTCCAGTGTTGCTGCACCAGCACCATGTAAAACATAAGCAGGAAGACAGGTGAAAAAAGGCTTTGAGAAACTGCAGCCAAGCACCCATGCTCACTGGAGTAAGAATCTTGTAGCAGCCAGAAATGTCAGAAAGCGTTATCTGCATGATCATACAGAAGAATACAAGTTCATCAGAAAATCATTCCAAATAAGGCTGATCTATTGAAAATGAGTAATTTAAACAAGTATGACTGCTTTGTAACAGTCTGTGCTTTAGTGAAAGCCTGGGGACTTGTTCCTATGTCAAGGACTGAGGCTTCTGAAGGCCTCTCTACCCAGCGTGGTGGCAGGAGCTGACCACAGCGCTGATGTCAGCATCAAGTATTGCTCAGCATCTCTCTGCTACAAATCTTGAGATTGAAAAATCACATGCACAGGATAAAATTATCAGATACCACTGAAACGTACCTAAAAATTACAACCTCCCCTTCCCTTGCATTTGTTTGATGATAAAAATATTTTCACAATCAGTCTTCCCTCTCCTTTCAGGGCATCAAAATGTTACCCTTTCAGCATTTTTTTTCTGTTGGAGGGTTTTTTCTCTGGCTTGAACCTTATCCCTTCAAGGCAGTGAATGCTTACATAAACTTCTAGCCTCTCTTTTCTGAGGCAGATCCATCACTCAAAATGAAGATGGAACCACGAAAGAGAAAATGTACAAATAGCTGTTATTTGAAAAATAGAAAGAAACAAGAAACATTTTATATCAGACTGATTCCAAGGTAAATAAATACAGACAGTACAAAATCTAGAAGAAGGTGAAAGGAAATTTTAGATGACCTGCAGTAATATATGACTGAAAAATTATCTCTTTGTTCCAGTAATTTCTTTAAAATTATCTCATTTACTATTCGCTCTTCTATTACTGCCAATATTAAATTCTTGCTGACCTGTTACACTGACTTAATGAAAAATATACTAATAAAAGTAATGATTGGATTCAATCATTCAAGCCTCTGTTGGTACTGAAAATTTTAATTTATACCCAAGAAAATCACACAGTTATAAAGTATGCATTTTTTAATGACTGCTTATAAAATGATAAGCACAGTCCTTTCATTAATCATTACATTTTACTTTATATTTTAAAAATTATAAGCATATAAGTTGCAAACCAACTGTTTCAAGGGAGAGGAAGCCTGTTTGTTTTTTTTTTAAAAAAATCTATTCTATTACCTATATTAGGACTTTTAGACTAAAAATTTCTCAGTAACATAGAATGCATAAAATTCAGTCCAACTTCAAACAAAAGGGAAATAAATATATCAGAGCATTTTAATGGTTTATGGCTTTGGTTTACTCTCTCTTAAACTTCTAAATATTGTTTTCAAACACAAAATTGCTGACAAGATTATAAAACTGACTGGGAAATATTGGCGTACTGTGATATACCTTCAAACATTGGCATAGAGATTCCTTCTACTCCATTTACACATTCATTTAACAAGAAAGGTCTAAAAGATTAAAATCCTATCATAAAATACATGAATTACCATTAGCAGCAGCTATTAAGTTCTTTGAGAACATCTTTGAAATGTTCTCTCTCACCACAGGCTATGCCTGTTCATTTAAAGAACAGGCCCGCAGTGGCTGGAAGTTCAGAAGAACTATTCAGCTTCCCAAATCCCCTCAAAATCTGTCCTACAGAGAAACAGGATATAGGGATAACCAACAGCAACCACCTAGCAGCACAGTCATGCGTCAGTAACAGCATGGCATCTCAGACTATCAAAAACTAGAGTTAAGGCTGATCTTCACTGCAGAACCAGAAAAGGCTGCTTATGGCACAAAAGTTACTGTATTTGCATTGTCTATTTCGCAGAGTGGGCAACAATGTTTCACATCCATTTAATATATAGTGCTTGAAACCACTTTAGGACACAGTAACTTCACTACTAGCTGACATAATGCTACATTATCATTAAGCAAGATAGAAAGGACCCTGGAGAAAACTTAGGTTTTGTTCAGGATGCTTTTAAAGTGTCCTCACACATTACAGGGGAATAAATTATAGGATGACCAACCAAGCATGTAAAAACTCATTAGTAGTAAATGTGTGAGAACAACATGGCACACCAACCAGAAAGAGATGCCTGAAGAACCACCCCAAAAGAAACAAACACAAAATAAACCCAACCCCCACAACCAACAGCCCCTTTGTCGAACCAATATTTTCCATCTTAATTATACCATGCTCATAAAATTCAGTAACCTACTGATTAAAACAAAGTACTCTCAGTAACTCTAAGGAACGACTGCAGACACTACGGACCAACCAGGCACAGCACTGTATGGAGGAATTGTACCATAATACTGAAGCTCAGGGTACCCCAAGTCTTCTGATGTGGACAACTACTGATGATATTTTAAATGACACGAGGAAAGGAATCATGTTACTAGCCTCACAAGATGAGCATTCAGGTTCCAAGTCTGATTAAAGGGGAAAAAAAAAAATCTTTTCCCCAAAACAACTAACCCTGGATGAATCTGTAAGTGGTAAGGACCTCTAGCAGTTCAAGGTGAAGGAGTGGGCACTGAGACCCAATATAACACCTGTCTGAAGCACAACACTGAATTCACATTGCAGGAAACACAATAGCAAAAACAATGTCCAGCAACTTCCCTAAAAAGAAAGACTGAAATCTTTAAGCATCATTTTAGGCTTAGCACCCTTTGGTATCCAAAGTGGAAAGACCAAAACTTCAGAGAAGAAAAGTGCTTCTAGCAACATTCCTAACAATATCCCAGACCCACAGACTATCTACCCTGGAGGAGAGAAATTCACTGAAACCCAGGTCAGAAAATATAGATTGTGGTAACTGTCTAGGAACTTCTATTAGCTATGATTAAGAGTTCTTGGAAACAAAACCAAACCAAACAAAATACCTCCTGCAAGAGTACCTTATCCAATAAACCCATACCTATCCTTGCATTCTAAAAAGTGCAGCAAAACAAAATTGAGAGAACTAACAAAAAAGTGTAAGAAAAAGCAGAATCCCCTCCTCTGTTTTATACATACATTTTGAAACACGGAATCTGAATCTCTAGAATCTGCATGAAACAGGAGTGGGTGGCTGCCATGGAAACACAATTTTTCTAATTTACTGCTGATCTTCCTAGGGTGGATTACTGACTGTAATAACAAGGGATTGAGGATCCTTGAGTTCAGGAGTTAGCTGGAATAAATATTCTTCTTCCCTAAAGAGCGTGCCTGCAGCAGCAAGAAGCAGGATATATATTAAGATGTTCTTAACCGAAAATAAAACAGATCCTTCACCAGTCCCTGTCTGCAAATGCAGTAAGTTTCAGGAGGATTTGAAAGTGGTAACAGAATATCTTACTGCATATTTAAGAAGTGCACCATAAACTAATGCTTCCATTCAGTTTCTCTAAAACAGTGATGCATAGGGGACTCTGCCCACTGAGAACACAAGACGAAAGAAAATACAACTCTCCAGTGTTTGCACAAAAATTCATATGGAAAAGTGTCAGTTATATAAAAAGGTTCTTCAGATATGCATTAATCCCTACAAGCTCCAGTCCACACCTCGAGTGACAAGTGAACAGCCTTGTTAAATAGAGTCTGTTTCTTCTTAGTGGTCCAGTTTATTAAAACAGATCACAGATAAATCAAGGAAACCTGAGCTGGTTTTATTGACTGTAGAGAAAGAACCTCAAGTTGGTATCAAAATGAGAACGGTATGAGCAAGACAAACAGTTTTCATCTCCAATATAGGCTATGAAAGCATCTGGAAAACATATGGCAGTGGACCCAGTATTATTGTGGCTCTCTAGCAGCACCCCCAGTTGAAAAAACAGATTCATTGTGACTGTGCCAATGTTTTTTCCTGGCTCTCTGCCTCTGGAAAAACAGATCTCAGCAAAAACCAATATTTGCATTCAGAGAAATGTCCTGTCTCATTTCCAGTCCATCTCTGGGATCCAGTGAGACAGCTCATTGTTGACAAATCATTGTTAGGTTTCAGGTAGCACCCAGCATTTTTAAATGCAACTGAAACACCAACTGATCTCTAAAAAAAGCATACGCAAACTGAAACCCATGAGCATTTTTCTGGGCAGTTACAACTCAGAAAAAAAAGGTCTAGGGAGTTTCATTGCCTGGTCCCTGAAATAATTTGCTTAATATGCCCCTGAAACCAAAAAAAAGCCAATAAAACATTGAGCATCCTCAGAAATGATGAAACAAAAAACCGCTGTTGTACTACAGTATCAAACATTGCATTGATGCAACTTCATCATAAGTATCACATGCAATAGCAGTCACTTTACTTCCCTAAGGATATAAGTTGAGTCAGAAGGACACAGCAAAATTAACAACACAGGTAGCTAAAAGAATAGAGTGGCTGTCTTATGTGTGGAGATTAAAAATCAGTCACTGCTATGCTTGTGCTCCATCACTTTCGCTGACTGTGCTCATGGCTCACCCCTGAATATCAAACCACAGCCAGTCACAGCATTACAGATGTCTGCTACATTCCAGCAGCATCAAGATGTTACAAGAGGTCATTAGTTGTAGATGGGCTACTACTAACAATGATGGAACTAGAGTGGTCTTTTGTGAAGTGAAATAAAAAGATACCACAGAAACAGGCACTCGATTCATGGCAGCCTTTTAAGGACAAAGAGAAAGGCTGATTGCTGTGCTGTTTCTGCAATGTAAGCCTAATTTATGACACACAAGCATTCTCCTCCACAGCAATGTCAGAATGACCTCTTAGATATTTGAGGATATCTACAAATCTTCCTTTATTCAGTGGTTTGAAAAAGACCCAGTGAGGTCTTAAAAATTTATATCGGAGTCTTTGATGGAAACAAATGAGACAATGGTTCCTCAGGAAAGAGCAGCATGAGCTGTATTCATCAAAATTATATTATTAAAAAGGTAACCCCACCAAAATGTTTAATTTATTGCACTGGAAAAGTGTTTATGAATTGTTTTTTTCCACAGTAAGACAACCTGCTTTACTCTGCATTAGTGACAGAATATTTGTTCTTTCATTATCCAAGTTATTTATTATTTTAAGTACTGATCCGTTGCAACTTTCCTGTCTTATCACAAGACAACCACACTTCTGGGAACAAGATGAAATACAGCCAGGAGAAACAACTTTTTTTTTGTAAAAGTTAAAAATACACTGCACTGGCATCCTAATTTAACACTTCATTCTTTGTGCCATGCTTTTGTTTACACATCATTCTTCTGGAGAAAAAGCCCAGGAGAGCAGTGACACACACCTGAATCATTCATGTAACACACAAATCAGCTTAAGTAAATCCTTAGTGTGCAATGCATTTAAGTCTGTCCTCTTGAGAAATCTCTTTTAACTTCAGGCATTAACTACACTCTTCCTCTCCTGTAACAAAATATTCCCACCCACAATTTCCACTTCTTCCTCCTAAACACACCACAAAGAAAAGACTCAGCTAAAAAGACTAATGAGTTGTACTGTCCTTCAACAGTACAAATTTCCAATGTAATACAATAGCAGATTTTTTCACCAACAATCAACATTCAGGACTCTCAAATATGCAAAATTTCAAGAGTTCTTAGAAAACTCTTATCCCTTACAAGTTTACTTAAGGAGCTCTCATACCCCCCCAGTAATGCTGATTAACTACTGGGGAAGGCTATTCCCCCTCTTGATAGAGCATGTCGTTTTTGAAACCACATCCTGTCTTTAAAGAGCCACTTCAGAGCAGTGTGGTACATATTGCTCATATTGCTCAAGCTCCTGCTTCCATCACATCCGTGTCCATCAGACCAAGTTGCAGTTCTTCCTCTAAGCAAGAGGCTGTATTGATTTTCCACTTTCAACCATGGACCATTTAATTCTCCTTTGTTACCCCCTCCTAGCTCACACTGTAGTCAAAATTAATGTTTAGCAACCACCCATTAACTGACCAATCAATTTAGCTGACCACCTCTAAGCAGAAGAGATTTTGTCTGCTTTGTGTCTTATGTGATGAAATGAATAACAAATTAATAAAGCTCCTTCTAGACTATAATTAAGAGCATAGCCTAAACCAGCACCAATACTAAATTCTTACATTTAGTCATTCCTAACATGGAAGCAGATTTTAATACAGAAAACATTCCAGAAAAACAAATCTAGAAGAATTATGTAGGAATTAATTTAAGAATAAGCCCACTGCCCAAAGTCAGAAAGGCAAACGGAAAGAGTGAAGAAAAGTTTAAGTTTAGAAATAGATTTTTTTCCTCAAAGACTTTTCCCACTGTTAAAGAGAATAACAACTACAGGCACCCTGAAGGGATAACAACACGTAGAAAGTGGTTTCCAGTTGGCTATGCTAACACTTTTGATTAAGTGAAAACAGCTAAGTAAAACAGACTGAAATACTACAACTTTTATTATTTGATTACTTTAACAAAACAAGTCTGAAACGTGAAATACATAGCAACCCCAAAAAGTTTGAAGAGTATCTAAAATATTAATGACCTATCCATAGATATAAAACTATCAATCAAACATTCACAGGTCCTTTGCCAATTCATTCTGAGCCCAAGTGAAGCTAAGTTAAGCATCTCTTTGATCCAAGATGCATGCATTATTTAGCATTAGCTAGACATTTGTTCATTTATGCAGACACATGCCAACAGGATTTATGCAAGAGGATACCCATTTCTGCTAAATTTAAAATGTCCTGGTTCTCTCTCTGGAATCTAAACCACAGTAATTTATAGCTTTTAGGGAGTCTTTGTATTTTAGCAAAAGCCCAATTTCAAAAAGCTACAGTCAGAAACTCTTCCAGTGGAAAAGTGAGATATATAAAAGTTCCAGTGCATCTCCAAAGAACAAGGTGTCAGCATCTGTGCTGCCTCCTCTTGTACTCATGTGTGATTCTAGGTACTTCCGTACGCACAAAACCAGCCCGCTGATTTTTCATGGTACTTTTGTAGATTTTCTTTTCTGGCACACTAAAATATGCCATAGGGGTGGATTTTTGAGGGATAGAGACTGGGAGGAACAGGCTTGGGGTGATGCTTTTGGTTTCTCAGTTTTGGTGAATGGGTGTGGGGTTTTGTTCCTGGTCTATGCAGTTGATCAAAAGTTGCATCACACACATTAAAATCCTAAATAAATATTTTATAAGGAAGACTGGTAAAGAACAGAATGAAAGGGAAACATGAAACATGCTAAAAACTAGCAACAGTAAGAAATGGAAATGATGAAAAAAAACCAAAAACAAACTGGCAATAAAATCTGAAAAGGTAAGTGCCTTCAGTTTCTTTTCCCTATAAACCATTCCCTGTGTCCCGCACTTCTGGAGTGTGAATGTAGACTCAGCTATAGGTACACCCCACATGAACAATTCTTCAACTCAGGTATTTTTAAACTTCTCAGCTTCCCAAATTTTCCAGTATTCTTGGGACTTCTTTCTCCACAACCACTCTCTTAAAGGCAAAGAAATTTTGAGAAAATTTATCAAATTTAATAGAAAAATTATCAAAATAGGAAATTCACACACCATTGTTTAGTCTTCCTCTTGCCCTGCCCTCTGCAATGCACAGAACCACACTTAACACCCAGACCGCACTTAGCATTTAGTATGTGATAAGACTATGAATTACTACAGATGATGGAAGTTTGGCTGAACAACACAAAAAAGAGTCAAAAAATTATAAATATTTGCACCATCCTGAAAGATTCCTGTTAACCTGGGAAATACGGGCTAAATCTGAAGTCCTAATTCAACTTATCAACAGTACTGTGGGTGATGTTTGCTTTTAAAGCACAGAAGAATGAGCGATATTTAAAACAAAAACAAGTTTAAAAATCAAACAGCAAACCATTTACTTCCTCATGTCCAAACAGACCTCAGCAGCACCCAAACAGTGTGAGCCAACCCAAACTGTTACAAAATACTGTACTTATCTATCTAGCTGAAGCCAAGCACTCAGTGAGGGAGATACTAACAGAGGGAAAGGCCAATAGAATTAGCACCACTAAGTTGAAGCAAACAAGTCAACTCCTGTACCTGAGGGGGAAAAAAGTAGGTTAATAAAAGCAACAATTATTGAGTAACTAGAGGCAAAAAAATAATGCTAATACAACAAAACTCAGAAAAATAAAGGGAAGGAGATGGGACTATAATGAGGGCACATCTTACAGAGCTGAACACTATTTTACCACTTACATTTTGAAGTGCCAGCAAGGACAAGATCAGGCAAGCAAGTTGAAAACAGGAGAAAATGGGTCATAGAGTAGTGGAGACAAAGTGAGGTACTGAACTGCTCAATTTGCATGAAGACAACTTCAGATCTACACTCAGGTATGAAACTAAAGGAAAGAGGAGAGCAGAGGCACACAAACAGACCTGGGAGAACATTTTCAAGGTCAGTGGATGTGATGCTGCAGAAACTGAACAAGGGAGCATAAAAAAACTCCCTTTGATCAAAAGTAAATCTTACAAATTAAAGTTCAGGAGGTTTAATGCTTGAAGAAGCATGGGCCAAGAAACATTTTCAAAAGCACCAGGACAGCTGATGATGAGAGGTGGAATAAAGGGTGTATTCTTTGGAGTGAGAGAAGTCAAGTCATAGCTCTGAAATATTCTGATACAGTTACACCGCAAATGAAACACTGAAAACTCCCATCTTAACACAGGATATATATTCTAAATGAACACCTTAAAGTCAAAGCAAATTACACCAGCCAGCAATACCCACTACAAGGCACAATTACATAAAGTTTACAAAAATCCACTGAAATGGCAGTTTTGGCATGATGTTTTGAACAGGAAAAAAAAAAAAAATCACCAGGAATAAAACTTATGCTCCTCTACCAAGGACACTTCATCCAGCATCCTAACCACATCAACCAGTCACTTAACCTTGCTGAAGAAGCAAAAGGACTTCTAACAGGTTTGGGTTTTCATTTTGTTGGCTTTTTGTTGGTTTGGGGTTTTTTTCTCCTTCAGTTTTCACTTTCTATCTGAAAAAACCACAATTTTCAGCTTGATCAAGTTTATTAGCAAACTGCAGCTTCAGCAAGGAATGAACAGCTCCTGCTAAGAAATAGCAGTGAAGCATTGCCATGAGAATCAAACCAATATACAGCTCTGGTTCAGCTCCCCTCCTCTGGCAATAGATAATAAGCAACACTTCAACATAATGTGAATGCCACCTGCTAATAAATTGTATTTGGTATATTAGCACAGTATCATTACAAGATATATGGGAATCTCTTGGTTCCCCCTAACAAAGTAACTGTTTGGAAACAGTCATCCAGACATCACCTAAGAAATACCTTCAAGTGTACACAGTGCTTCTGCTGGCATAGATATATATATAAAAAAAAGGGATACTCAGGGTTGCTTTAACTTCATGCTGTTGCAGACCATTAATGCAGCTCGTATTAAATACTTGACTCAGACAACTATATCCATTACTCACTGTGACATTGCAAGCACATTGCCTTTTTGAAAAATGAAAGAATAATCTCCAAAAGCTCCCAAATGCACTCACTGGTGTCTTAACCTCGATGAGTAACAACATATCAGTTATTCTTTAACCATAAGGGGAAGGATCAAACAACCCAGAGGCACTCTCTCCTTCATACTGCTGTAGTTCACTAGTGGTCCAAATGAGCCATCCAGCATCATTACTACTAAATTTTTCCACTTCAGAATAAAGCCCCAGTTTCATTAACCAATTTGAGTTCTTCAGATGAGAGGCACTTACTAGCACTTATTTTGCTACTATCGTGCACATACATACTGTAATCTACCAAAGACACAAACAATCCTTTAGAAAATGACCTGTAGAGGTCTACCACCTTCCACTGATCTCCTTCAAAATCATATTTGGCTCTGTTTCAGCCTTTTATTGCTCTTTGGCACTAGCAATCCACCATTTCATCGTTATTAAAAAAAAAATAAATCACAGCAGATGTGCCTACAAACAGAGTATGATGCTTTAAGTGGTTTAGAAAGAAATGAACTCTCAAGAAACAAAGTTCCTGAGTTTATGCTAATAAACTTACTTTAAAATACTAAATCAAGGAGAAATGTATGCAGATTTCCTTAAGCACTTCTATTTTGGAGTGAGGATGCAAAAGTGCTGTTCATGACAGGTTACATTTTTTGTACTACCCCACAATATTCCAAGTTTTTCTGTATTAGTAAGTTTTTCCAAACCCAAATTTTGCCCTCACTAAATACTACAGCAGAAAAGACACCAGCATAGTGGGCAGAGGGGAACATATTTATCATACAATTAGCTATATAAAGCTCCATTGTTCTCTTTCCCTGGTTACACTGTACAGAACAAGAAATGAGATAGAACCACCTTTACTAGACTGATTTTTTCCAATGGCAAAACCATCTTCACTTGATTACTGATCAGAGTTGGGAAGACAGATTCTACATACTACATGAATGAAAAAATGTAGATGCAAGTGACTGTTTTATTAGTAATCTATCATGTACAATTTGTACAAACAGAACAGGACAAGCAAAACCAGAAAAACAAACCAGAACAGGACAAGCAAAACCAGAAAAACAGAACAGTATGCTATAGTTACAACAGTAAAAGGCACAGAAAATTTTTAGTTCTCTAAAATAGTTTTGAGTCATCTTTGCAGTGTAAATGTGTATGGGTAGGGGGCTGCTATCACTGGTGAGTTTAGTAACATGTAGAAAGATACTGTTCACTATTTTACTGAATTTGCATTCATCTTTGCTTTCATGATTCTTGGTCACTTCTTACTTTTGCATGCCTTAACTTTTAGAATAAGGTAACAGCTTCACCTATCAGGATTCACAAAACAACAAGGAACAGGAAAGAAAAAAGTGTTTAGACTGAACATATGTCTCAAAAATCCTTTAGATGAAATTTTATAGCGTATCTTAATTGTGTTTTACTGGGCAAGGCGAGTAAGCAAAATGGGTGGAGACCTAGAGCTTTTTTATAGAAATTAGTCACTAGAAAGCATTCATCATTTTTCCCTTATAAAAATTTCCTTCATTCTATAATTCATGGCAGCATATCTATAAAACTTAAGCAACTTACCTTGCAGTGGTCATACTGCTGCTGTAAGGTTGGAACATCCCCTCCAACAGGCATTTGTTTTTTTAGTTCTTCATCTTTTGCGTTCAGCCATTTGATTAACTCTTCCAGGGATGTCAGCAATCTGTTCCATTTCTCTGCACTGGCCTCCAAGTGAGCCCTGTGAGACAGCATAACAGCATCTTTAAAGCCCTGAATGACAAAACCAGTGTGGGAAAATGATAAACAAAATTACTACATCAGTAAAATGAGAATGTTTCAAGTGTTTAACTGCAAAGCTACTTTGTGTTAAAAAAAAATCTCTATTTCAGAACACTTTGCAAAGTAAATCAAAATAAGCAGAAGAGAAACAAGGAAACACAGATAAATATATTCCTGATGCTTTAACTCATCTAAAACTTTGAACACTGCTTGTCTAAGCAACATAAAATCCTGTATTTTGTTGTAACCACCATATAGTTGTGCAACAAGCACAAGCATCATTTTGTGAGCTAAAGTACTGCAAAACTGAACCCTTTCACACCAGGACCTTGACTCTTCAGAAGCAAAATCCAGCGTGTTCTACCAGCAGTGATCAACAGCAAATTGCCTGTGCTGCTGAACATGTCAATCAGTGACACAGGTTACTTAATAAATCTTCTTTCATTGATATTGAGTTACTAGACAGTTAGTACCCTGAATCTGTTCCCCACTTTAATTGATAAAAAAAGTCCAACTCCACATCAGAAATACCTTGACGTGATGTCTTCTCCCCGCAGTGCCTAAAAGATGCATTTAAATCTTCAACAGGGACCAGATACACATCTTTTACTGCAGTCAGTCTATGTTATGGTATCATACAAGATGAGCATGTACCTAATTTATATCAGCAAAGACCACTTTCTTTCTTCACACAGATGGGGGAGTAGAGCTAAATGATATTCAGTGCAGTCTGACATCAGTTCTGCAAGTTTCCCTCCTGCTTCTGAAGGATGAACTAAATTCTATTCCGTTTCTTATTTTGCACATTGTTGGTTATCTTTTCTTTTTTTCTGATTCACTGTGACTCACACCTAGAAACTTTCACCTGGCTTGTCTTGTATTATAATTTCAGATGGCATTAGAGCGAATGTTTGGGGCTGATACAACAACATTTGGCCTGAAAGGACCACATGCTGCAAGGTTAACTTCAACACAAGCTTGGATTTGGCCACACTGAGATCACCCAGCAATACTAGGATAGGTGAATCAATAAAGCAATCAAGTAAGAGTATATAAGGAGGAAAATACAAAGAAAAAAATTTCCATATTTCTGAAAAGAACAAATTAAGTACTTTTAGAAAGTGGAAACTATTCTCCTTCACTCCTGTGAAGGAAAGCACTTAGGTAACTACTTGGGAAAAAAATATAAAATTTAAGTACTTGCTAGAAGCGACATTTTACTGCCAACAGTTTTATGTGTTATGGTTTCCATTGTCCCTTATTGCTTTCACTGATACCTTTATCTCAACACTGAATTGCATCAAGCTGCTTGTAGCTCAGGCCTAAACAGCAGAGTCAGCATCCCACTCTGCACTGAAGTACAAGCAAGCTCTTGTGTTGGCCTTGGTGTGCAGGACAGTAGCTTCTGAGTGGAATGTGTTGTCTCCGTTCTCCTGATATTTTTTCAGAACTGGCCCTTCTTTCTTGAAGTGAAAACAGAGTTATACTTTTTATTAATCAGGCAGAGGAGAGACATTGCCCTCTCATCTAAGCCAAGACAGCCCACACATGAATTTACAGTTGTGCCGTTAGACTCTGATTGTTAAAAAAAAGGGGTGTGTATATATATATCTTTGAGAATTTCTAGTACCGACTACAACCAAAATGTTCTGATTTATAGCTTTCTGTACATTTGATTGTGAAATTTCTATTCATCATGACTAATTACTGTTTCTAGCACATCTAAGCAGTGCTCACCTCTAAAAACTAGCACTCTGTGAGGCTTCGTGATTCTGCTCTAATTATTTAGTGGAATTCTTGTATGCAAAATAACTTGGAGATTTGTAAGGAGGGGAAAAATTCCTGCATCTAGATAAAGGATGATTAAACTGTGATTTACCACTATTTAACATACAGTGCAATAATATTAATAGTGAAAACACTAATCTGATATTAATGTGAATCATACAGCATATGTTACAGGATTAAATGCATCATATTTTACCACTTAGTACTTGTGTGCATGCCAAATTAATGTCAATACCAAAAATAACATTAGCAAGCACATGGTTTCAAACTCCAGTCCAAGTTAATCCTGCAGAAGTAGAGCAGTAAACCGTGTAGAGGAAATGGACTACACCAACAGACACTTCAAATTTTTTCACTGAGCACAAAGTGACCTAACCTCCCAAAGAAAGACATTAAAAAGGGGAAAAAACACAGGAAAAAAACTTATCACATCAGACTGGATTTTTCCAGAATACTACCCCTTTAATGTTATCAAAAGCAATTCTGAAAATGAAAGCAAGATGATGCAGCAGCTGAAGAGCAGACACAAGCATTCAGTTCTCCTGGGGAGCTAAGAAACTCACATTCAGTAAACCTCATTCAAAGCAAATGCTGCACAGGAGCAAGAGAGTCAAGATATGCTTTAAACTGCATTTCAATGTAAAGTTTTAGTATCATGTTTACATTTGTCATACAGACATTATTAGAGACAGAAGATAAAATATGCAGAAGTTCTGAAATGTTTCTTGGGCTTTTCTGTTCTCTGAGTCAGGATTTCTTTGTTTTGGAATTGGTACTTCTACTAACAAAGAACCTGCAAAAAAAAGCTTTGGGTGTTTGCGCTCATGTGACAAATGAATAGGCAAACTCAGGGATTTACCAGGTCAAGTGTGGCTTAAGAATCTGCTCTGATCAAAATAGAGGTCAGTTTTAGATGATTAGGTTTGAGCATGAGTTGGAGCACAAACATTCACCAGCAGCAACCATCAGGTATGCAAAAGCACTCCTAGGGAATCCTGGATGAACCTGAAGAACATACAGATGCTCCCATCCAACTAACCAGACTGAGATGAACCCTCCCTCCCCCTCCCCATGCTGAATAAAGTCATCCAGAAAAGAGCAACTCTGACACAATTTCCCTTCTGTTGACCCGGATAAGCTCTCTTCCCAGCTGGACACCACCTCAGCTTTGGATTCTGCTACGGAGGTAGCACTTTTCCATCTGAGTGACAAGGGAACACATGGAATAAAAAAAGATTCGTGGGTGGTCCAAATATAGAGAAACAGAGAGAAACTCCTTTTCTCTTTCTCCCATACTTTTACCTCTACTCTTCCCCAAACACTGACATCCTCACACCTCCTGCCCCAGTAGAAAAGAATCTGCCCTAAGCATTTGGCTTTACAAAGCAGACCCCCACAAGTCTGCAGCTTTGTTTTCTTCCTGGAAATAAGAAAAAGAGAAAAAAAGGAAGAATTTCAAGAAGAGAGGTCTGGCATCATAGACACTACAAGTACAGGTTTAAGCAGCTTCCATGCATTTAAAAATATGTCAGAACAGTGCTGCTTGTCTAGTTTGGAATTCCCTTTAGTTATAGTAGCAAAGAAGTAAATTCAACACAGTGACTAGCAACACCAGCTCTGAGGACTAAGGGATGAGAAAAACCCATAATATCTCTGTTTGAGAGAACAGTACTTCCCGCAACTAAAAATCAGCATAATCTGAACATACACATACCTGAAAATATTCTAAAAAGCTTACAGAAAATTTAATTTAGAAGCACTATCCCAAGCTAAAACAAAACAATCAGCTTTTTCATGCTTCAGTCCTAGCATCTAAGAGTTACATATTGCTCTCATTAGAGTCATCCATCCATGCTTTCCAATTCATCCTTGTAAAAAGATACACCAAGAAAGCAAAGAATGAAGGCAAACAGACTTCATATCAGTTCTGTGCTTTGTTACTTCCCTATGAAGGTTTTCAGGACTCTTGCACAAGTTAAAAAAGTGAACTGCAACCAAAGAACAGAGCAAAATACATGAACTCAGAAATACTATGCTCTTTTCAGTAATGACTGAGATTTGAAAGGTTAATTTACTTAGATTTGCACCAGTACTCTCTTTCTTGCCTATCTTCCACTTTGATCTCCAGTGACTTGTGGCTCTGCAGCAGTGCAGGTAGCAGCAGAGCAACATTAATGCTGCCCAGTGGGATACACATATCTATGAAGAACAGAAAAGATGGGTCTGTGTTCAGAAAATGTAATGTACCCCAAATTTCTGAGCACTGACTGCACAATCAGTCTTTGTGTACTACAGTTTTGGAACTCATGGCTTTACAGGGTAAGTGGCTTGAAGGCCCCTTTTCATGGCCATCCATTTCTCTGAAATTTTGACCAACCCCAAGAATGGCCAAGCAACCCAATGGTTCTTGCTAGGATTCCACAATTGATAAGCTATCATTTAAGAGCATGCTTTTGTCTTTCTCTCACATAAACCTGTGAACAGAGCTCATAACTCAAGTCTAACAGCTCTTGCATTAAATTGGGTATGTAGTGGAGCAATCTCTGCAAGCCCCCAAAACAAACTGCTTGGTTCTTTGGTTTCAGGGTCTGCCTGTGGGCTTTCAAGGAGCTAATTCACCTGTTTAGCAGGCTAGTGATGGGATAAGTGGATATGAAAAGTAAATATGACATTTTCCCCTCTACTTCATTCATTCAAACTCTTGTGCCAGAATTTCAGGGTCAGCTCATTCTCCTGGCCTTTGGAAAATTCAATGTTAAACATTGTTCTTTTCTTTTAAAAGAAGAGTTTTCTCAAACCAACAAGCAAGAAGTGGCAATTAAAAGCTCTAGATTTTCATATAGAATTTTATATAGAATTTTCATATAGAATTTTATTCATTAATGAATATGGCAGTATCTATTTCAAAAATGGCACCACAAAGATTTAACAATTATCACACTTGAGTTTGGCACAGATAGGGTCAAAAAACTGTAAAATGCATTCCTTAATAAGTACTTTAAAAATTTTTTCAATTGAATAGCAGCAATTAATAATTCAAAACAAATTAAGGTGATCAAGATACTTTAAATGCAAGTTCAATAAATTAGTAATTTCAAATCAAAATTTTGTAAAAACAAAACCATCCACCAACTCCTGATTTATCCTCAAAGTAATGGCAGATTTGCAGAATTATTTCACTGGCACTGCCATTGATTTACAATAAGGAAACACTCAATGCACTTTCTGGAAATTTTGGTACAAGGTTGACAAGTTATGACTGTGAAGCTCTGGAAAGAAAACAAGTAGTTAAGCCTACCTGGTGAACAAGTTCACCACGTTTCTATATTTGCACTCAGGGGTCCTTCGTGAAAAGGAATAGATATTTCATCTTAATGCTGTGGTCATATTTGTCAAGCCTCTTAGAAGACAGGAGCTGTGCCCCATCACACCTTGATGTTTTCATTACTCACCTGATGTTAGCTGATTTTGCCTTCAGGTCATTCCATCGCTGGTTCATGTCATCAAGCCGGTGCTGGAGCAGAGCAGCTTCCTCAGAGTTTCCCAAAGCTTTCACCATTTTCTGTCTGTTTCCATCAATGCTTTTAAAAATGTCATTGTGGGCATCAATCTCAGCTTGGATGTCCTGAAATGCCAGCAAGAAAAGTTTAAACATAGTTCTGTAAGTAACTCCTTAAGTAGAGGAGAGCTGACTCTAATGAGTACTCCTAAACACTAGGGCTGAGCACATGTTCCAGCTTTCTTGGGTGGCTCTGATAAGAGATGCACAGGAGAAAAACTGCAATCCTATTAACATCACTTCAAAAGGTCTAGCTTTCTTAAGTGCGAGAAAAGGATCCTGAAAGTCGTCCAAGGCTGTGAAAGAGGGAACAGAATTATAAACACCAAGTTCTGTGATGTTGTGTTTTGTAGCACTGAAGGTAACTGTCTCCTGTTCACCCACGCATTTCACACAGTGCGGCATCTGCAAATGCACTAGAACTCATTTCCTCTCCAGAAATTACACAGATTCAGCCTTAGCTATGTCATCTCTTTCTTCTTTGAAACAAAACATTCCAGAAACTTAACACAGTCTAATGAAATGCAGCCTTTACCTATTATTTTAGGTCATGCCTAGTGAAATCATTTAACTAAAATCTGTCCCCTTAAACTGCACCTAAATTGTTACAGCAACCAAAAGTCCATTTTTACAATTCAACTACATTGCAGTATGGCCAGAATATGAGGAGAGGTAGACATAAAATGGCAGAATGTATTACAATTTGAATTTCATAGTAAATACTGAAAAGAAAAAGAAAAGCCTGTGATTTCCATTCAGTTGATTCATTTCTCCTCCCCTTAGAAATTAAACACATTTTATTCTCTCATTTACCATCTGCCTCAAGAAAAACATTACAGATGTAGTCTTCATCTAATTGAGCACAGTATTATTTTTAAAACACATAATAAGAGCAAACAAAACTTCCTGCACCACCACCACTGGTTTCTAGCATCCATACATCTATCTATACTCCAATAAAGCAATGTAAATGTGAGGAAAGCCAGGAGGTGTACTGGCTGTCTCAATAGGATTAATCAACGAAGATTATGATGGGAACTTGATGCAGATGTAAATAAACTTCTTTTGCAAAGGAGAAAATCAAATAAGAAATTCCTTAAAGGTTTTTATTCTTCCAATCAACTCCTCAGTAATCACCATCTGTTCCCAGAAGCAGAAAAGGAGGGTTTTTTTACCTCCCTATCCTAAAGATGTATTCTGGCTGCCACATACACAAAATGAAGTGGAAAAGTAGCCATGAATTTGAAATAGTATGAAAGCTTCCTTGAGTTAATGAAAAGGCAAAAAAGTCAGGGTGCAGGTGAAGAAGTGGGAGGAGGAGAGATGGGGCAGTGGGGAAGGACATGAGAGAGGGAAGGAGTCACTGATGAAGTTCTGTCTGGCCAGAAGAGCTTCTGTGTGATTTTGGAGAACTACCTTTCTTTGCCCTGAGATTCACTCCTTTAAAGCAGGTAAAAAGACACTTTTGCTGTCTTTAAAACAACTTGATAAAAATCACCATTCTAAACACAGAAGCAAAAATTACATTTAAAAGGAAAAAACAAAACAGAATTGTCTGATGATCAGCCAATCCAAATAAGATGGCAGAGTCATCAGCTGCATTCGATGCTAATCTGAACACATCTGCAGCTCCTGTCCTTACAATCCCAACATGCATGCACATGCAGTGAAACCCAGCTCAGTCCCACACAGCAGGAGATACAACCACTGTAAATTAGTCACAATTCTATCTGCAATGAATCTGTGCTACTAAAGCCAGGTCATGGAAAAATTTCACTTTGCCTCTTCAAAGTCACAAATAACTTCATTGAAAACAAACTCATCTCTAATTTTTGATTCCAAAATAATAATATTATTTGTAAATCCATTCATTCTAGAGCCTTCATAAAGCATTCTTTGATTTTACTAGAGAGGACAATTCAGCATGCCTGTTGAAAAAAAGTTTCATTCTCAATGGGTTTGATTCTTACATTTTCCAGTCACCATATTATATTAAGGTACAATAAATCTGCTGTTCACATTCTTGAGTCCCATCTGTAATAGCCATGTTGAGACAACTCAGTTCAAAGAATAAAGTTGGTTAATTAACTTCTCTCTCATTTCTGATTTCCGTTTTCCAGGTAAAAAAACCAACAATCCACTGCCAGCTGATAGAGAACCCAAAAGGATTGATAAAGTTAATGAATGTGAGTTTGTCACAGTCCTCAAAGAAAAGATGGAGAGAAATTCAAGTAACTTACCCTACATCAGTGTGCACATGGAAGAAGTAGAGCAGGAAAGTGGGATGTGAAAAATGACTGACGGCAAGAGATGGACAGAGTAAGTTAGTTTTTCTTCAATAATGAGATAAAACATCTGGATTTTTATTCAGGTTTTGTCTTCTGGATGATGAACTCTTATCCAAAGACTGCTGTAATTGGTAGCAATTGGTAATACTCTCCTTTACTCACTGTGTTACCAAAGTCCTTCAGTTCTTACTTGTAAACACGTGGTTGCCCTCCCTTCAAACTTCTTCCTCCAAAGTGGAAAGGACTCTATCATTCTGCAAACGCCCCAATTTATACTCGTCTTAATTTATTATTTCTCTTTCTCCTGCCTTTTTCTTGGTCTTTGATTCTCATTGTCCTCTATGTTGCAAAAAATGGGATGGAAAAAGTTGATTATGCCTGCTCAGGCCCCAGTGAGGATTAATTCCAGTAAGAGTTAATTCACTTTCAATTTTGCAATACTTTAGAAGAAACTCAAAATATTCCCCTATTACCACATGAAAGATCCCATATTTAGAGTCAGACAAGCAGCACACTGCAGCAGCAGAAGAGGGACAAATTCTGTTGCTTTTGCCACATAAAGAGGGGGATACAACTGCGAAACTCCATCATTGCTCTTAGCCAAATGCTTAAGGGATCTAGGCCAGAGTGGTCTCCCAGTGCACATGAAACAAATCAAAGGTCAAGAGAAAAGCAAAACAAAACAAAAACTAACAGAAAAAAAACCCCAAACCTAAAGAAATACACTAAACAGAAAATGTCTTCTTGCTTTATCAACTTTTTTTCAGGCACTACTATAGAGATGTCATATTTTGCAAATTTTACAAATATTTATATGCACCTATCTGTTACGTGAAATTGATAATTTATTGTATGAGGTCAACGTATTTGTTCACATGCAACTACTTGCAGGATTAATGCCCTAAATCAGAAGAAAGCTTTTTGAGGAAAGAATTTATCCTATATATAAATCAAGGTGAAAGCTCCAAAGTTTAGAAGACAGAAAGGAGAAGAAATAACTAGATCGGGATTTAGATATGTACTTAACCCTAACTAGACTATTAAAACATTTCCACTTCCCTTAAATTCCTTTTAAGTATTAAGATCAAACTGCTGCCTTCTTCCACTTTGGCATGGTGATTTCAAGATTCTATTTCCATTCTGAATCTTCTCTGACTTCTTTGCTTCTCTCCCTCTTTACCTTTCTTCCTGCAGAATTCAAGCTTTCATTTAATGTTTGGATTTTATTTTAAAACTTGTCTCCATAATAAAAAATGTACTTCTTGCTTTAACTCCTACTGAATAAAACCTAAATGATCATGCAATGAAAACTGAAGAGCATCTGTCTTTAAAGAATGTATAAATATGTGCCACTCAGGATGGCTGCAGATGGCAATACTGAAAAGGTCCCAAAAACACAGTTGACTCCCTTTGAAGTTGCTACTAAAACAGCCCAAAGGCAGACTGGAGTGACATGCCCAGGGTAAAAGAAAGTATATGACACAGATGGGAACAGAAACCAACTTAGGAGCACAACTCCAAGATCAACCAGCTATTAAACTTTTGTCTTTTCTTTCCCCCTTACGGACTGCAAGGATTTGTTAAAAGCAGTTACAGCATTAGGTATAATTGTCCTTTGGAAACTATCCATACTTTATAAAATGCAAAAAACCTCCAAGCCAAACCAATATCATTCCCATAATGTTTCTTTTTTTCTAAATGAGTCCAGAGGGCCTCTAATTCACTCTGCAACCCTCTAAGCTATTAACAGATTCACTTCTTACATTTTTTCAGATTTTGTCTGTATTGACAATATACCAGTAAAGACTGTAACACAGGCAAAATATTCCCTTTATATAGGGCCCAAACACTTCTGTTGAAAATTAAAAAACAGCTAATGAAAATAAAATCACAACTAATGGAAGAAAACTTCATGGCCAAATTTAAGTGGAAGAAAATGATACATTTTAAAATATACAAAATGTTACTGTATTGAATTCTCACGATTAAAAATGCTGGGGTAATAATACAAGGATCTAAACCAGAGAAGTTACTTAATTTTGTAAGGGAAGTAAGTATGTTGCCATAGCATTAAAGACTCTATTATCAAGAAACATTATTGAATTTTTTCTTACATACAGGGCACAAAACTCAACTTAGTCTCTCAAGAAAAAAAGTCAACATCATTCTGTACCAAATCATCACTGAACAGAGGGTTTAAAAGCAGGACTCATCAACATTTTACCACAAAGTTTTTTGAACCAACTATATACAGCAAAATTCTGCATTAGACTCCAATTATTTTTGTTTATTAGGAAACAGAATTCCACTGAATTTTCCTAATCATCTGACCACTTATCAGGGATGGCAAGTTATGCCACACAAACCACATACAGCTTGCAAGAAATGGACATACAGGTACAATGCTGATGCTGTGCAACAAGCCTGGTAGCATTTTGTGTTGGCACACAGTGTGTTACATCCTTTTAATCCCCAGGGACAAGCCATCTGTTGTGGCTTTCAAACCACATGTTTATCTTAAAAGGAACTAGTAGGGTTGTAGTTGACTCTTCATAAATGAAAATCAGCTTTAAAAATTGCATTTTCCCTAGCAAAAATTACTCCCGGGCTATTTTGCCAGAACAGTTTTGTACTTCTTGCACCCAGTACAGATGCCTGTGAGTGCACAGAATTGCAAGTCCCATGAAAATGATTGCCCATTGCCTTCACTGATAACGTTCAAGTCAGCAAAGACACAGTTACAGAAATGATGCACTTGCCTCTTTCAAAGGTCAGGAAGAAATTTGATGACTGGCTCATCAAAGTACCTGCAGAAAAATCTTCCAGCTGGAACAGCTGGAAGAAAAATGTCAGTGCCAACCAAGGACATAACTGCATGCCACAGACAACAGCCAGAACATCATTCTTTGAGGTCTCACAGCAGACAGCAAAGGAATGGACCTTTTTTTTTTTTTCTTAATAGCAGATTGCTTAGTTTGTCTTGAAACAGGTACATTTTACCTGCTGTTGCCAAACTGCCTCTGGGGACACTGCTATGGCAGATATTAGCCTCTGCTTTACTTGGAGCTTTTCAGTTTCTGATGAATTTTAAGGAAGGAGTAAGAATTAGAGCATGATAGAGGTGTATGAAAGAGGCCCTTGCGAAGGGGAAACTGGACTTTTATTGGTCCCAGCCTTAAAATGCTGGGGGTAGCTGGGAGAAAGATATGCTCATGTAAAAAGATGGCTAAAAAAAAAATATCATCTCATCCAGTAAGTCTCTTCTCTGATGTCAGAGAACAGTCATGCCTTTGGAAAGATTTATCCTATCCGCTGTTTCAGAGGCCTGCCTGAAGTAGCAATTGCTGTTAAGCAATCCATTTGCAATGAATTCACATTCAGAAAGCAGTATGCATTGGAAACTTTTAGGTAGAATTGCCATAATCTTAAATCCAGCAGTGCCAGAAGTGTGTAAAGATGGACATTAAACCTCTCTCAAATGTCATACACAGACCGTACCATTTCACTATGGCCACTGTGACCATAGTGTAATATCAAGGCAATTTACAAAGCAATTTGGTGTAGATACCACAGAAATGTATTTCCCACTTAAACTCTCAGATATTTCATGAAGAAAAACCAGAATTTTTTGGGGGAAAACCCACTTTGGGACATTTTTCACTTCTCATTTTCTAAGGCTTGTATTACAAGAGCCTTAAGAGCCTTGTACCAACACATCAAGTTTCTAAAAAGTTGACTTGCACTTAAGCCTCTTGGATAGTACCATAAGAGGTGACATATGGCATAGTTAAAGATTCATTTTAGCACAAGAATGATGATGCACTTACAGGAAGGCTGAGAACGCCTTCAACAACTTCTGTGGCTCCATTGCGTGGCACAGACTCAGCATCTGAGGGGCACCATAAATGTGTTAATACTAATTCCAGCAGTCACATAATTATGATGGAACAAAGCCAAAGCAGCCCTGCCTGCTGCAGTGTAATGTGACTCTGCTTTTGCATAGGAAGGGAGTGCCGTGGAAGCTTCTGCAAATGCCATCTGGCTTCTGCATTACAACCACAGTAACAGCACTCATAATTCTCTCTGTAGAACATATATTAATGAATCCAGAGAGCTGAAAGTAGCTTACAAGCCAGGATCACTGTCATAACGCTGTTTCTCCTGGCAGCAAACACCTCAGGAAGGACAGGATGGGTGTGTGGGGAATCATAAGAGGGACAGATGAAGCAGGGGAAGAGGGGAGCTTGTTTAAAAAAAAAAAAAAGAAAACTTGCTAAATTATCACGGACTAAAGTTTTAGAATAGTTTTAGAATTTGTGATCAAAGTCCACCAAATAAAATGTTAACCTTCTCCAGCACCAAAGTATCCTTTTACGTTGCATTACAAATTTCAGCATAGTAGACAACAACATTTGACAGCAAGCTTTAAGCTAAAAAAATACAGCAGAGCTGTGAGACCTCTTTGGTTTTGGTGAGAATTGCTATGATCAATTTCTTTAAGATAAACACTAGAATATTCAAAGTCACAGGGGAGGGACTGGAGCTTGCAAATACCAGGGCTTGTATGATTCATAAAATATTAGAAACATTGGTTAAAAAATTCTCTTTAAATGAAGTCATGAAGCATCTCAGAGTCCAACACGTGTCCTTATCTTTACAGGCTACCACAGCAGCAGCTACAAAAGAAGAGTGAAGCCCAGGTGACAGACTTGGAGCAAGAGAGAAGCCAGTGATCTAAACAGTGAAGAAATCAGATCACAAATGCTTTTACTATTACTCTTGTCTACTTTTGGAATCAGGCTTTACAAACTGCTCTCCTACCATAGGACCACATCTTTTAGGTGTTCTATCTTAATTTGTAAATAAACTACTTTGTATTTTGTTACATATTGTGGTCTTGCAGGATACAGGAAGTTCGTATGGTGAGAAAAAAAAGACAAAGCAGATCTAACAGTGGTTACAAACATGTAAATGAGGTTTCACTAGAAGTGCTGACAAATAGATGAAAACAATCTGTTTTTTAACATTCTTATGTCTCTAGCTCATCAGCACAAACACTGCAAAGCCAAACCTCCTGCCTCTAAGCATTACTGCTATGAAACAACTTGGTAAGAGAAAGAGCAACTAGTTGGAATAAAAGGAGAACAGATGAAAGAGTGGCAAAGTTGCACATTCATTGGAAATAATCCTACTTATAAGTGCTATCATGAGATCTTCCAGTTCAACTAAAATAACACTCAACTAAATTTAACAGCAAACTCCAGAGCCCTTGCTTTATGTCAATAGTGGAACAAGGTCACAAGCAGCCTGTAACGTCCCCTTGTACCCTTGCCTGAGCAAGACCAAACTGTTCTTAATTTCCTTTGGAATTTAAAAATAAATAATAAAAAAAATGCCCACAATCAGAGGATATGCTCTAAAAGTAATTTTGTAGAACCTGAAATAAGAAAGACAAGCAATATTAGATTTCCATAAACAGAGTACACATGAGGACATAAACAGCAATACAGAAAACCTGAGTTAAACATCAACCTGCCTTTTTTATTTACTGTGTAATTTTCAAAGGCACACACAGCCTTTTTCAAAGGCATGAGTGCCTATCATACCTTTTCAAATTTTGTCAGCAACTCACGTAAGCTGAAGTTCAGGCCAATCATCATTACGCGTCTCCCAAAGCCTACATTTTCCTGGTACGTCCTCCAAGCCAAGTCTATAGCCTTCAAAAACGTTTCTCTCCTTTTCCACCTATACTCCAAAATGCTTCAAGCGCTCCAGTGCGTGTCCCTCTCCTGGGCTGTGTTCCGCTGGGAACAGTGCATACAGTGCCATCGTCACAGTCTGCGTGTCCCTGCTCCTTCCCATGGGCTGGGCACCCAGGGGTGAGCCGCTGGGTGACCTGACCTCATGGCACTCTGGGGATCTCCTTGGCTCCACACCTCCCCAGGATTGCCTCCAGTTCACCTCAGCAATGGCCTGCAGGACCCAAGTGCTTCTTGCAGGCCTCCAGCTCAATGGTTGGTCTCAGTGACCCTGAGAAAGAGAAGCTATAACCTGCTCGTATATGACAGGTGGAGAGGAGGAACACGTCCTTCCATGTTGCTCCATTCAAGGGGAAAAAAAAAATTCTGCCTATAGAAAGCATCAAAAACCAACTTCTTAGACAAGTTAAAATGGGATGAGGCTCACTTCATCCTAGGAAACACAGTGGTGTGACCAGACGGGGGGCCATCTCTCCTCTGCCTTCCTCGGAGCCAGCACCATGGGCTGGGGCTTCTATGGCAATAATCAGGCAACTCCAGCCCTCTTCGCTTTGCCCCGGAGATGCTGCTCCACAGAAGAGCCAAGGCCCATTAGAAGTCGTCTAAAAAGTAACTTCCTTTGTGTAAGCAAAAAAAGTCCAAAGGATCCTGCTGCAACCTCCAAAGCCTTCGCTGGGGATCTCCTCCTTTGGTGCTGCCTGCTCTGACAGCCGTGTGGTAATCTATCCCCGGCATTTGTTTATTATTGTAATCAGCATCCTCCCTTCCAGCAGCCCTGGTGCTGCTCTGAAGCCAAGCACACTCCCCCTTCCTGGAGGCCTCCCTGCTGGAAAACCACCACCACCCCTGAGGCTGCAGAAACCCCTGACCAAAACCCCTCACTCACTCCTCTTCCTTCCCCTCAAAAGGAAAAGTGGCTGTTCAGTCCCTGAGCAAGCTTTGGAGCTGTAAAAGCAACCAGTCCTGCACAAAGCCACCACTGGGGCTGCTCAGGAGGGCACACTGCGAGCCAGATTGTTTTCCATATGAGCCCTTGCTCGCCCGCGGGAAACCTGACACCCCAAGGGTGGCTGTGAGGAAATCATTCCATTTCCAAGCATTCCCACTGGAAACCCCGTGTGCATGTGAAGGCCTATTTAAGCTGCTATTAATGCCTTCCGCACAAACACACATTACTCAACCACCAAAACCAGAGTCAGTAATAGTTGCCAGCAAGTCAGCAAATGTGTAATTAAAACCAAACCAGCAACCCCACCACCACTTGCAAAGCCCGTTACAACTAATTCTCCTATGAAGACATTGGGTATCATACATTACTTTTACTTTTATTTCACCTAAACATCATATGAAACACCAGTGAATTCACCAGTAACAAAACTGTCTCTAAAATTATTCTGAGCTAGTGGATTATACTGGTATGGGTCAGGACTTTTAAATAACTCTGAAGAGGGGAAAAAAAATATTGGCATTAGCAGGATTTTTACTTGGTTTATTTGTACTTTGCCTCCTGTCTGGATGTTTTATGTGGGCATATTACACAAACTGCAGAAGTACTTGCAAAATAAACTCAGGAAAGTTTTCCAAAGGTGACAGAACTAAACCAGCTTTATAGCCCATATAACAGATCAGCTTAAACAGTCTGAATTTATTCCACTGCTTCTGCAAGCAAAAGGCCTCTTTATCACGTTCACATACTATTCGCTTCCAAATTAACTACTTACAGAAGGAAAAACTACATATTAGAATGAAAAAGTAAAACCATTCTGCAAGAGATACAACTAGAATCACTATTTGAAAATCTCCTTTCTTATCCTGAAGACAAAGTTTGGATCCTATTCCCCTGCACACTAAGGCTTTCCACTGCTCGTGGAGAAAAATAACCCCTTGCAAACCAGAAAAAAACAGACTTTAGGTCCACTTCAGGGATGTTAGTGCATATAAATAAAAATGGCTGTCAGACTGGACTATAATGAAGCTTCATAACTCCAGGACTGAATCCAAATACACAACATTAATTTTATGTTTGGTCTCAGGTTTCATACTTAGATAACTTGTTTTCCAATTTTCATTTGTCATTAAAAAAATCATATATTCTAGATCTTTCAGCACTATTAGAGGCAAATGAAATATTCTCTAAGGTGAATACGTACCATTTTGCATAATTTTATAAAATGTTATCAAATATTTACATGTATATATATATATACACAACATTGGGCCATGGCATCCAGCAAAACAGCTTTTAAAATTATACTGAATAATGACTGTATCAGTTGCTTTCTCACATGAAAGCACACTGCTGTATTTGAGAAATTCTGAATATGTAGAACTGAAATAAGCTCTACATTGACATGCATTTAATACAGCCTCTTCACAGTCAACATTTCTGTAGATACAAGAATGTTAGATCGTAATCTCCAAAAATACAACATACATTTTAAGACAGCTTTACATTACTTGTTGCTACTAAAGTTTATGTTTTCTTGATCAGCTTCATCATAATTTTCTTCAAAAATAGCTCTGCATACACTATTGGCAATGAAAATGCAAATTTTATACTGGAAACTACAGTTATTACACAGATGAAATATCTGAATTCTAGAGGCCAAAAAAATTCACATTCCGAGAGTTTAAGCTCTCATGAAAATACATAATCTACAGCTGAAAACAAGCACACCACCAACAGTAACAAAGCATCCTTCCAAAGCACTCTTGTAGATACCAAGACCTATAATTGGGATTTTAAGACACTGGAAACAATGTACAGCTGCAGAAGATTAGATGCAGTGAAGCTTTTTGTTACTTTTGTTATTAGTTTGGTGCATTTTTTCACATGTCTTAAATAAGACTATAAACCTGTATAAAAATAAAACAACCCATAAACAGCATTTTATAGTCATTGGTAATGTTACTAATGGCAGCCTGAAAAATGCAAGGGCCATCAAAAGAAAAGGATTCTATAAATGATAGGAAAAGGATAGCACCACAGCCTATGACACAACTACAATCACATCTACCGGAAACTGTTTTTAGGAATGGGTTCTGCAGTGCACACCCCACAAATCCAGGCTTATGAAACTCATCATTTAGCAAGGCACAATGCAGAGATTATAAAACTAATAGCAGAATTTTACATCAAAAACCTTATTACTTCAAAGAATTAACTAAAACACCCTACTTTTACCAAGTATAAATCTGGAAGCAACTGAATAAGATACTGCAAATGAACCTGCAAAATCAATGAAATCAAAACTAGCTAAGGAGAAAAAATGTTACTCCATTTCTACTTGAAATAAAAATACCTGATCAACTTGGAGATGATCTTATATACACCTCTAAAGTTCAATTTCAGAAAAGATAAAAGTCTCTTAGGCTTTACTGTGTGAAAACATTAAAAATGTATACAATAAAGAATCTGCTTCACACTTGAGATGATGTGCAAAATACACAAGAAAACTCTCATGCTGAACACAACTTGATTTTGGAATGCAAACTAAAGAAAGGGAAAGGGGTTTTTTTCTTTTCCTAGAAGAAATATGGAACAAATAAAGAGCAGTAAGAACCTTAAGAGTAAATAAATTGTTGTTTATACTAGGAGCATACATACATCTTATGTGACTCACAACAGCAAGTAATGACAACAGAAAGATAGAATAGTGTTGCCTTGTGTGACTCAGATGTAGAGGGCACAGAGGTCAATAGGTGGTTAGAGCAAGTCAAGACATGCTGTTTTCACTCAAGACACCAGCTTCAGGCAGGAACACAAAAAGATCCAGCAGTTCAAAAGCACTGTGCTATATTCACCTGCCTTGAAAAATATCTGATGTCAATCTGATCAGACCAAGAGGGGGAGATGCCCTCTCCCTTCCTACAGCAGGTCAGAATTTACAATACAGAGTTAACACACTGCTCCAGCAAGGTCAGTCCTACACTGAGGCTTATTATCAATTGAACCCAACATAAAGGTTTCAATTAAGCAGAGGCTCACTGATAACCTCTGCCAAAAGTCAAATCACTCAAGCAACACAGTACCCCAAGGACTAGCAATTCATCAGAACAAATGGACAGATCAAATTCTTACAATAAAGAGCTACAAGAGGGAGTATCAGATAAAAGCAACATAAATATGATTGCCAAAATTACCAGTTAGGTATCTATTACAGGTGTGATTGCAAGGCAGATCATAAATTACATGAAAGTTCCCAGAGATTAGGGCAAGGCACTGCAACCATTGAAATTGTTGCCTTTTTTTTTTTTTTTTTCTCTATGACTAAAGGTATTGGCTCACCTTGGAAGATATTTTTACAAAGATCAACCAGCCACATTCAGTGGTTTACCCTGTGCAATATCTGCCACATCCAATGACAGAGTTCTGCATTAGGTAAGCGGAGACAGACTGTGGGCTTCAACAAATGAGACAAGATTTTAAACCTCAAGAATAAAATTTGATGGAATTCTAGACATAGTCTTGATGGCAAGCAGTGCAATACTGCCATGAAAGATTTGTGGAGGACTGGGTGGTTTGGTGGTGGGCTTTTATGTTCTCTTAGTTTAACTTGTTTAGACAGCACATGGCTTTCAGTTTTATGAACCAACCATGACTGTATAATGTTTTAGACTTAAATATAAACTGTTGGGTTCTTTGAACTTCTCAGAAGAACCCAGCCCTGAAAGCAAAATATTTCAAACATTCTCAAAAAAAGAAGGAAGTATCTCATACTTGGAGTATACCAAAAAGAAATTAAATGTCAAAGGGAAGTATGGAGGAAAAGTACCACCATGGTATCTATTTCACACATAGGGCACTACAAATTTTACTGAACTGAGAGAGACCGAGATTTAAATTCAATTTATGGGACTGACCAGAACATGAAGATTTTAATCCTGACCCTAAATGACAGAATGAATGAGGCAGCAGAGAGTATGGAAGAAATCTGGCTTTTATGCCAAGCAGGAACTTCATCATGGGGTGTTACTTTCTAGTTCGCACTGGTGACTAAATAAAATGTTCCTATTTATCTGCTGTCTATAAACACTTCAGTGGGGAAGTCTCCTTCTAAAACTGTAAGTTTTCTTTCCTCCTTGTTTCCTTTCTTCAGGTATGACATATTAGTGCTTGCTTGCAATAATCACACTGGACATCAGAAAACATCAGGGCACCTTGTGGCCTGACTGAAATAGCCTTTTTTATGCTGTTCTCTTTGCACAAAAATGAAATAAACACATTATCTTAGATGTACTTATCCACATTTTTATTTAAAAGGGTAAAACTAAAAAGAGGGTGACTGCCTAGTGGCGATATTACACGACAGACTGCCAAAGCAACACAAAAAAAAAGATTCTAAACCCTGCATTAAAGCACACCCAGAGTAAATAGCTAGTTTCTCAAGTTTAAGAAATGGGACTTACAGTATTTTGGCCCAATCTGAAAAATGTTTGCCTTAAAATTTTTCTTGACTGTAATGAAAGCAATTTTAGACCTTTCTGATAGTTTAGCACAAAAAAACCCTCAATAAATCCATGCTTATTATACATCTTGAAAAGAATTTTCTACAAGAAAGGCTTATTTATATATTTGCTACTTAGTAAAGGGTACTCATCTCTCAAGATACTAAAAGTGATCAATGAAAAGATGATTAATTTAGTAGGTTTTAGACACGTACTCAATCCAAGTAGTGGAAAGACCACAAAAATATTTTTTCATTTGAGTTTATAATAAGTAATTGATAGAGTATCTTAAAATCTGCAGCACTAACTCAGTATCTGAGGATTAAAATCTCATTCAAATAATGTACTGCAGTTTCCTCTTATTTCACCTCTTAGCATTAGACTCAAGTGTTTAACATGGTTTCAGTGCCATTTCAGTTATCTTGTGTAACTCATCATTTTGCCACACTCCAAGGTTAAGTACCTTCTGATTCAGTCTGCCCATATATTATGCTCTAACTTGTCTTATATTCTCAGTTAACTAAGTGGCATAATCTTGCAGGAAGGAGAAGTAATACCTGGATCTAGTTGATTTGGGGGTTTTATGGTCTTTATGAAAGCCACTGGGAATGGGACTCTCCCTAGTCAATGAAAACTCTATTCACAGCAATAAAAATATCCTTCAGCTGTAAGCTTTCCAAAAATCAACTTTTCTGTATTTGAATATTAGCTAGGCATTTTAGAAGTTAAAAGCAATGTATTTGATAAGATTTCAGTAACTTCTCCAAGAGACTATGGAGTATCCTTAAAACATTTACCAAGAAATGTGCCTTTATATCAATTTAACATTGCACATGAGAAGAACAGTAATAAAGTTACTCTTGGGACTTTAGCAAATGGCCATCTACTAGGGGGTTCTATCAAAACACAGAGGGTCTATTTCCTAATCAAGCAAGAAATACCAAAGTATACCACTGCAATTTACCAGAAAGGTGAAGGGTTTGTTTGTTTTCGAAGTTCACTAAAAACGATCAATGACAGACTACAGGGATGTTTCGCTAACATTTATTTTAAATCTTTTTATGCTGTTGAAACTGCATCAAAGCACCAGCCCACAATGCTCACTAAACTGAGCTTTTGCTGTGAGTAGAGAAAGAAGAGTATCTGATGAGAGAACTTCCTTTAAAGGCCTTACTACTGATACCATACGACAACCTTGTCTTCATCTAAATTAATTTTCAAACCACAGAATTAAACCTTAAAAACTGGTTTTAAGATCAGGGTGTGAGTGCTGAAGTGCAGAAAGGGTATTCATGCATCTCATTAACTGTGCAATGAACTTCGAATTCTGCAGTTAAATAAATTAAATGAATGAATTATATTCTGGTATCTCCATAGAACATATAGACAGAATTGTGTTTTTAATTTTTTTTTTTACTGATTTTTATTGATTATTAAATCAATAAGTGTCACAGGTAATATAAAAAGCCCTAAAAGTCTAAGTTCTGATCAAGGGCAACAAACAATGCTGTTAAGAGATTAAATTATTCTATTTTGTAGCTAACACAACTGGGAAGAATCATAGTCACATTCATTATCTAGAACTCAAGCACATGCAAAGAACATATGAGAGATATCTGTGTGCAGGGGTGACGGTTCTGCTATTCATATATTTTTATATGCACATGCAATCAGAAACTAATTAATATTACTTTAACCAGTGAGGCAAAATCAAAAAACTGTAATGCAACAGTACTAGGTAAAGAATAAAGGTAAAGTAGAAAGTGAAGAGATTCTTTTAAAAACACCTTTGTTTCTGACTAAAAAAAAATTTCAAGGCAGTTAGCACTACAAAAACAGGGAACAAGCCTCCTCTGAAGACCTTTAGAATTTAAGAACAGTAAATAAAATTATCAGAAGGCATCAAGAAAGCCAATCATCGTATGTTTTCCAGCTGAATTATATTAATTTTATGAGCATTGAAGCTTCCAACAACCATTATCTAAGGACTTCCAAGAGAATATCAGGTGCTTTTAAGTAACAGGATGGTTGAGAGCATTTTTTCACGTAATGCTGCTGATCTTTCTCGCATCTCCCACAGCAAGAAGTGCTCTCCACTGCAATTCCTGAATAACTGGCCTACAGTCTTTGTCTTCACAGAGATTGTTTTGGTCTCTTATCTCCCTCATTTTATTTCCCTCTGAATTCAGTCTGTGAAATTATTCATAGCATTTACCAGAGTAAGAAATTAATGGAAAGTCTCAGCAAGAAGAACACACTTAGATGTACCTCCCAAAACTACACCATGCAGCTCCTATCTTATTTCTTTTAAGGTAGTTATATGTGATTGCTAGTAGCAAGTTCGTGTTTGCTTAGTGAAGCATCAAACTAGCAAAATAAAAAAAAAATATCCTTTCTTGTGTACTTATGTACTGTCACCCCTTAGCACAAGGTAAGCAAAGCTTAGAAAACAGGGAACAGACACTGCAGACAGGAGGCTGATCCCACACTCATGCAGAGAGACTCAGAACTTGATCTCAGTGCTACTGCTGTAAGCATGCTTTTCTTTCAAAATACCCCATCTAAGTTATCAAGCACTAAACTGAATTTCTGCCCAGATTTATAATCTTTTGCATTCTGTGTCATTTTGCTAACTGAAAGCTCTCATAGACATCTTATCACCGACCTGCTGACAAAAGTAAAGAGCGTTTACAATTGAAATTATGATAATACTATATTTATTCTTGAAATGAAATGTAATAAAATTATCCGTAACTGCAGCTTTTGCTCTGGTTTGAACAAGAAACTTATTAAAATACAACACGCCTAAGGCTTCTCTAGCCCCACTTTATTACAGACTACTATACAGGGAACAAATTGGTTTTCCAAGTTTATTTAGCCAAAGCTTTCATTGTCTAATGTTAGTCTGAAGCTCCATTTCCACTGAATTACTGAATGTTTTCATTCTCATTTAATTCTCATTTAAAGTCAAGGACTCCACCTACTTTAGAGAAGCACCCAAGTTTGTGCTGGAGGAAGGAAGTTGAAGATCTGCACACAAAAGCCTAAAATGAAGGTTAGAGTCAGCTTCACAGGGACACAAGAGCACAGGATCACCTTACAGCATTTGCAACTCAACGATTCTTGGCTTTTCATTAGGTAGTAACTTCTTGAAAGGAGGCCTTAGGTTTGTTTGGGTTTGTTTGTTGTTTTTTTTTTTTTTTTTTTTGCTTCCCAAAAGAAAATGAATAGCACTGAAAAAGTCTGGTCAGCATAAAGAAAATGAGGAAATTAATTTTTTAAACATCTACTGCTTTATATTCCTTCACACTGAGTTTAAAAAAATTTGTAACATTGAACACTTAGAGAAAGATTAGCAATTCCTGAGGGTTCAGATAAAAACTCTTTAACTCCAGGCATGAGAAAGAAAAAGTACACCTGGCAGTCATACTGCTGAAGAAATATAACAGTTCATTGTATGTTTACTAGCACTTCATCCATGTAGGTCCATGTAGGATCAATTTCTGCTGGCCTTTCTGTATGCTTCAAGTCTCAACAAGGGCAGATGGAGGAGACAAAGCACATACAATAAAACATAATGAAACAAGAATTCCTAATAAGTTGTGAGGGTGGGAAAACCCAAGGCATGTTCATGTCTGTGTTGAACAATTACTAAAAGAGACTTTATACAGAGTAGCACAGAAGAGTAGGAGTAAGTGCCCCAGTAAGGCATGGCAGGAGAGCACTCCCATTTTAAACACACTGATTCAAGCATCTGTGAAGGGCAGAGGCACTGGCCCCTTGCATTCCCCCTGCCTGTGGAACAAAGATGGGTGAAGGCTAAAATCTGACTAGTCCAGAGCAGTATGTATTCCCAGAAAAAGTCCCTTCTGCTGCTACGTTTTCCATTTGAGAAGTTTGTGCCTAGTCAGCCATTTAGTGTGAAAAAGTTTCAACATGGCAAAAGGTTACTCACTGTAAAATACGCAAAATGAAGAAATAACAGAAAGGAGAACATTTCTTAAAAAAATCTAAAAAATAATTAAGTTTAAAAAAAAAATAAAATTAAAGCATACCTAAAGCCTACTCAGCCAAAAAGCCCTGTGTTTGGTGTATTTAGTAAAATCAAGCTATGAAAACTTAAGGGCAGAAAGGCACAAGCCAATGTGCAAGCTGACTCTCTCTAAAACCCTTCTTCATCACATGTTGCTTGTTGACATGTATTTTGCAAAAACACTCTGTTAAAAGGTGAGTTGTTCAACATATTGAGCTATATTACTATTCCAGAGCTACTTTAAGAAGAACAGCAGCATAAAAAACCCTCTGAGTGTATACTACTGCAAGATGAAACCTATGCCCTTTCACTCTTAGCCATTGTTTCCTTGAAGAGCAAAAAAGGGCTAACTCAAGACACCAACACGGAATGGGTTCTTCAGGTCACCAGCATCTCCCATAGGTACTGTCATTGCAGACCTACTCGAAACTACCCTGAGACTTCTCAGGAACTACCAAGGAATAAAAAATATCCACTTTTGTGCATACACGGTTTCCTCTTCCCTCTGTGCTCTTCATTCTTACATTGTAGGAGAGCATGCAAGGAGTCAACAGATTTGTAAAAGCAGATTTGTTAAGAAACAACATTGGATCATCTGTCAAGGATGCCAAGTACTTGCAGCAATCCTTGAGACTGCAAAACCTTAAAGGCAATATGCTTCTCAGCCAAGCCTAGTATTTATACAACTAAAGCTAAAGCAAACTTGAGTGAAATCTTGCCTGCAAGGAAATCAAGCCCATCAAAGAATAGTATTCTACAGCTCCAAAAAGTCACTGTAAATGACAAATGCTTCTTTTTATTGTGTCAGACACTTTCAAAAACAAAGAATCCACAACTGCTATTACTGCAACTTAACACCTGCTAAAGGAATCTCTCACCTGTAACAACCCTGTGCATTTTCTCCAGCACTGGATAAAAGCCCTATTTTCTGAACTCAGATCTCCCTTGAGAAGCGAGCACTGTGGTGTCTTTGGCCACCTCACAATAAGGAACACATGAATTTGAAACTGAATGAAGCAGTTCTGAGCTCATGTTGGGGTCCAACTGAAATTACAACAACATGGCATAGTTCAAACCCTGCTACACAGAAGTAGTAGCTAGCAGTGTGGTCAGTCATTTTTAAACATAACTTGAAGTAGTACCTAGGCCAGACATGATCACAAATACTCTTTCATTCATTATATGCTGACAGTTGGTGAACTGCAGTTTTCGTGTACAACATTCATGAAATTAAATATACAACAGCTTCCTCAATAGCAGAACATCATAAAGACTTCCCTTTTACCTATAATGTTTAAAATGTACATCAGACTTCTACAGAGTAGCAGAAAAGATCAGTGATGGAAATACAGAAATCAGACATTTCTGAGAACAGGGACTCAAGAGGGACAATTAATTTAAAATGCTTAACACTTGTGCAGAGATGGAGCTATCTTACAGAGGACCTGGAAATAACAAAAGACATTCACAAGTACTTTATTTTTCAAGTTAGTTTTCTCTCTATGACTATTTACTGTCTGTTTAACACAGCAGAGAGGAGAGCAGCATTAGCATTTGGCCTAAGGTCTTCAGGGAAAGAGTCTCTGCCCTACTTTAACAATAGCAGTTGCTGAGGCAAATTAGGTCTCTGACAGGGATAAAATGAAGTTCCACTGTAAGCAAAAAAGGTCCCATTGATTTTGGCCTCTTTCAGCTGATGTAAATAATCAAGTAACCATAAATTTGGCAAGGAATAATTGCTGCTTTGTCCATTACACAGCGTACTCAAAAAGGCATTTAAAATCACCTTGAGCAGAGGGGAAAAGGAGAAAGGAAAGCTGAGCTCGGACAGTTCTTCTCCTTCATTAAGTTCTATTCTACAATGTCACCTGCAACAACACAATCATCTTACAGTGAAAGTGTAAAAAGTGGAATAACGGTAGGTTTGAAATTACATGCTCTGACAGGGTCAATGGGCTCTTAATTCTGCCAAAAAAAGAATTTATGAAGTTTCACTTAACCTGCAGACCAACTCATTTGAAGCAAAGGTGAACTGTGAGCAGTGGACCCAGTGATGCATGGCACCCAAAAGATTTTTCTCCAGGTAAACTTCCACATGGCTCCCCTTAGTCTTAACGGAAGTTCAGCTCATATTCTTGCAACCTTGACACAAGATTTCTTTCACCTGATTTTTGACACTGGTTTTCTTTCACCTCTTGACCTGTATGCACAGGACTTTTTCCAGCAGTCATCTCCACTTCAGCCAGTGCTCCCAACTACATTACAGTGTCCTAACAGGACTTTTCTTTATCAAGACACAGCTGTTACATGCTAAGGCAGCAAAAACCTTTCTTCCAAGTGATACACCACAGGCATCCTCCAAGACCAAAGGGACTCACTAGTAAATTTGAGCTGACATCCATGCCTGGGTGGTGTTGAAAGTAAATGCATCTTCTCTGGACAGAGACTCTCACTATCACCACACGGAAATCATTTTGGCTTCAGAAGCTGCTATGAAATTCTTCCAGCTTCGGAAAAGTTGACAGAACGGTCTTGCACAAAGTGTGGGTGTTACCTTCCTATTTCATGCAAACAAGAATCAGGAAGGCATACCCCAAATAAAGCGAGTATAATGATTACCTTTGTTATTTCAGGCACCTATGGATTTGCAATCAAACTTTCAACAAAATCTGGTACCTCAAGTTTTGTACAAGGATAAACTAGTATTTAAATTTGATTAAAACAGTTGCTGCAAAAATAATTGGAAATTGACACTTGCATTTGCTATGAATCTAAGCATGGGAATTATTAGCAAACCTGCATGGGTCATTGCATCATAAAGGGGCTACATTTACTCAATAAAAATCATTTCCCCCCACCACCACCTTATTTCTTTTTCTCTAAGTAACTGTTAAAGTATATAATTTTGCTAGTGAAGAAAGCGGCAAGGCACATACTCACACCTGAAATCAGTTTGAATTTGTTGTTAATTAATATAACAGTATTAGTGAAACTTCTGAAGGGAAAGAAGGGAGAACCAGAAAAAAAAAAAAAAAGGACTATCATCATTTCATGAAGCACATTAAGCACATTTAGGAATGTTAGGTGACTTCAGAGAATTTTATGCCCATTTTAGCTCAATATCTCTCAAAAGAACAAAAAAAGTGGAGAAAAACTGTACTGATCTCAGAAGAGCTCAAATAGCAATAATAATAATTTAAAAAAAGCACTAAGTTTTCAGGAAAAGAAACAGTGTTTATACCAGCCCTTATGTTAGGACATAACAGTAACATTTTTCAGGCAGTAATGTCTGAAAAATTTGTACAATGGCATCTGTGCACAAAAGAATTACTATTAATCGCTACTTTTATTAAGTAAGGAGATTAGGGATAAGATGCTCATGATGGCTCAGGTACCCAATTTGGGTTTATTTGCAATGTTTTCAGTATGTCTGAAGAGGCTGCTGTTATGGTAGAACACTTACAAAAATAAAGCAAAATTAGTCCAAAAGATTTTTGTAATATCAAGAACAAAGAAAGAGACCAGCAAAACCTAGCAAAAGACAATCTAATTAAATTTCACACATTTCAACAATGATATTTTGAAAAAAAAAACCCATAAAAAAAACTTGGTACCTTGACCTCTAGAAAACAGAAAATTTAAAGTGTTTTTAGCTATTTCCTCTTGCATTTAATTTACATTGTGATGTTTTTGCAAGCATTGCATGACATTGCATTGACTGTTAATTTGCTAAAAGTTGATAGCCACTGAAGGCACGTGATCCTTTTCACTATTACTTTCTTTTTTCCAGGACAGAAAAGATTGTTATGCTGATATGCAGCTGTTCTGCAACAATCAAAATAAAGCATCCAAACATCACACCCATGCTGCATAAACCTCAGTCACTGTTTCTCATGTTACCATCTGCTGATGTTCTGAATGCCTAGATAAGCACCTGGCCTTGTTTAAAACACCACTAAGATTTATTTTTTAAAATTTTTATTTTTACTGTTCTCAAAAAGCTCCATAGGAACAACAGCAACACCAAAGATAATCCTTCAAAAATGCACAAAAATTTTGCAAAATTGGTACTGCTTTCTACATGAAAGCCCATGGACACCAAGGTATGAATATGCTTAGAAACAACAAAAATTCACCTACACTATTCTTCATCTTTAACAGATTTACCTAAAATACAGCATGAAAGCTTTAATAAAAATGGAGGTTCTGTGTGGAAAAAAGCGGTTGAAACAAATGCAAAAAGAAAATTCTCATTTACTACTGTATTACAGGAACCGAGATATTGTAAATTAATGACAAAAAAAAAAAAAGCTACATTGAACCTACCAAAAAATTCAAATTTGTGGTTTTAAGGTATCAAAGATAGGTACAGAACACAAGGACTGGAAATGCAGATCAGATCCACCATCATTTAGAAAATAAAGCACCAAAACTCAGCTGGGAGACCTTCAGCCTATAAAGAAAATTGTGTTGATAGCTTCTATCTCCTTAACAAGAGTGACCAAACCACCTCTGCTGTGCATTGTCTGAGGGCTAACTTGACTGACTGACTTTCAGTATTTCAAATTGAAAAGCTAATTCTTGTTGACAAGTATATCAGTCTAGCAAATTTCTGCAGTGAATCAAAGGCAGAAACCAATGACAATATTATTTGACATGTGACTAGCGCAAGTTCTGGGGATTCATTTATATGCAATATACTTGAATATGCCAAATATCAAGTAATTATTGCTATTTTAAAATAAGAAACACACTTTAAGTCTACTGTAACAACATATAGATTCTCAAGAGGATTAAAGGGATAGCTCTTACAAAGTCCTTTGTATATTTCAAATGCTTCATCTTAAAAACTTATTTAAGGTTAAATTACCACCTTGTTTATGCAAAATCTTTTCAGTCACCCCTGAGACTTTGTTTTTATTCTTCATGTCTCTGCTTAAAGGGACCTTATTTTAGCTGAAGTTAATTCTGCTGATAATTAACAGCCTAACCAGATTAATCTTAGCTTAACTATTTTTAAAATATTTTAAATTATACATTTTTCAATTAAACTTACTTAAAAATTACAAGTGAAAACAGTTTTCCAGACAGATAATGGAAAAAAAATCATCATAACATTTTGCCACAGGAGCTAAGAATTGAACTTTTAACCTTTAAAACTACTGTGTCCCTAAGAAGTATTGATGCTCATTTTTGAAAATGAAATAATCAGTGATGTTGAAACTGCCTGTGATCAGCTGTACCATAACTGTATTCTACTACTCTAAAGAGAAATAAAATATCCTTTAAGGAACACTAGCAATCAAAGAAAAGTGGGCTGTGATGACATGGAGCAGCATTAGGGGATGGTACAAGCGGTCACTGAAATGTATAGTTGGCATTATAAGAATCTCTCTCTGAACATCTCCTGATTATTTGCTTCTATTTAAAAAATACAAATTATGACTACATTTGGGTACATTTTAGTATAGTCACAATAGATCTTTATTGTTCTTATTGAAATGTAATCCCACTTGCAGGAAAGATGCATTTTGACTACACAATTCTTCACTGCTGCAAGTTGCTTGATACTTTACTTCATAAACCTCAAATATAGAGGACATTCCTAATCTAAAAAGGTTACACAATTGTGACATCCAAAACTTTAAAATTGTGTTGGAGTTACTCAGGTCAACCAGGTGTCGGGTTTTTTGCAACCTACATCACCTTGATATAATTTTCATCTTTTTGTATTTGCTTAGAACTTCTACTGACCTATGGTCTTATACCAATACAGAAGCAGGAACCTCCAGAACTGCTGTTGAACCCACAGTTCCAATGAGTAAGGGTTGTTTGTTGAATTTTTTTTTCATATATTTAAATTGGGAAAGGAGTCTTCCCTTCTACGCAGCCTCTTTTTTTCTAAAAACTGCTTTTCTCTTTTTGGCAAATGTAACACTTTAATCTGGATATACTAAGGTTTCATAAGAAATGAAAGGAAGAAATGAAGAATACAAATTGTGCCTTCTAAATTATTTGCAGCAGGCTTCACAATGTTCTCTCTCACCACAGCACCTGTTAATGAGACTATTTTCAGTAATTCACAGACTTAATAAATCACACAGGGGTACCTGCAGCTATAGGGCTCATGCCAGTAACATCCTGAATACTAGAGGACTGCAACTTTTTAATAGAAGCTCCCCATTTGATCTTATCAAGAAAAAAAATCTACTTGAAAATCCATATGAAGTATACACTAGGGATGCTAAAACCAACCCAAATTAAATTATATTATTTTTTATTCACCTCCTTTTTTTCTCCAGAGTGTCACCACACTTGTCCCAGGTGCCCTTATCGGTACATTGGACCAAATCAACCTAGTTTGGATCAAGTTTTAATTTTACCTTATAACACAATTTAAATTTGTTCTTTCTGAGATATGCAAAATTTACATTCAACACTTTAATTGCCAAAACATACCCAATCCAATTCCATTCACTTAATCTATAGAAATGTCTGAAGACGCCACCAATTCCTATCATTTCTATCAGAGAAGGAAGGACAAAGGCTCACTCGTGCAATCAGGAAGCACAAATGATGGGTGAATTCCAGGAGAGATGGAAAAAATGCTCTTTTTACAGTGATCACTTAGAGCAGTTTCCTGTACACTTTCCCCTCTGAGAAAACAGAAGCTGCCAGATGCACTGAAAGAAGGAAGCTCTTACTGGAAATATCCGTAGAAATTCTCTAGAGTGAAAAATGACTAGAATACGGTAAGAAACATTAAACCTAATTTAAAAAAGTTTCTTTCAAATACAGTAAACACAACTATAATTAACTAACTGCATTAGTCTATCAAAAGTATTTGGAATAATTTTTAAAGTCTTGCCAGATGCTGTATTTGACTTGCTTTTTAGATATTTCTTTCCCAGCTTGAAGTATTAGCCGAACACATGGACATTCAAAGCTGTAAAACAACACAAAAATGTGTCTTTTAGGGAGAAAACATTTATAGCTATTTTAAGGAAAATGTTCTATTTGAGATCCACTCTAGTTTGCAAACAGTATTATTACTGCAAATGTACTTACTGGAAATGGTTTCAATTTGGGAAGTTTTTAAGGTACTGTAGATTTTTTCTGCAGTCTTTTATTAGCCTTACTTTTTGGGAGTGAATACTGGAAAATACTCATCTCTAAAACATGACATTTGAAAAAATTAGAAAATATTTCTATGAACTGCAAGGTGTTTTCTAATCTCTTCAAGCAATAGGCAAATTTTTGGTCTTTTTAGCATAGTGAGGATACTGTAGGCCATACAGCACATCAAATCTGAGCTTAATTTGAGCATGAAGCAAGTGAAAGTTCAGAAAGTGTGCTCTCCTGACAACAGAATGGATATTGACAGAAGGACACAGAGATGACTAAATGGCATATACAAATTAGTGCACTTAAGCTCTGAATTACTAATGGAATGAGAAACATCTGTCTCTTTTACCAGTTACTGCTTAAACCGTTTCAAAGTCTCAATTGCCCCACATAATTTTTATGTGCAATGTCCACCAAGCAGAGTTTTCTTGGCTGTCCTTTTCCTTGCTTAGCCACAGTGATGAATGACCCTGGAACACAGACCCTGCACAGTTTGGGGAACGTTATTGACCTCAGACTAGAATACAAATGCCTCTTTAAAAACTAATGATGTACAGCATGATTAGATTGAAACT
Source organism: Cettia cetti (assembly GCA_013401135.1). Lineage (NCBI taxonomy): Eukaryota > Metazoa > Chordata > Aves > Passeriformes > Sylviidae > Cettia > Cettia cetti. Next base: position 131,359 of record VZUI01045416.1, on the reverse strand, counting down.
GGGAAGACTGCACTGAACACACCTACGGTGATGCCTTGCAATGCCATCTGGCAAGTGCAGGCTAAGAGAGCACCTAAAAGCTTCAGCACTCAGGAACTGATGGGAGCAAGACAATGGAGATGAAGTCAGATAATTAATAAGAAGATGCAGCTGAGTTCATGCCAAAGACCTGGGATCACTAAAAGAAAAACTATTTCTGGAGAGTCTTGTTCCACTTATATCCAGAAAAAGCAGTGCAATCTGATATTTAAGGAGCAGCTACAATGGGAAAGGAAAATTACCAGATGGCAGAAGTCCAAGGCCTCAGCCAACAGCTCCAGTTGGAAATTAAGGAAAGAAATCCTACAGCACTGAAACAAGGAGAAGAAATTACTCACATAACAAAGTAACCAATTTTTCAAAGTAGTTTAGACAGGCAGGTTACACCTCCAATCACAATATAACAAAGATATTTGGCCACTCTTTCGATTGCTGCAGATTTGAGATACACAGCAGCCTTAGACACAGGAATCTTTCTCACTGATACATACAACAAGACAAGTACGGGCTTGAAAGCTGGGCTACATGGGGCACTGACATCTCAGAGACCTGTGTGTCACAGGTAGAGAGGAAACCAACCCTTTCAGATATCAACAAACTACTTCCTGAAGTACCAGTAGTGCATCCTAACAAGTAAAAGACAGAAGTAAAACTGAAGTAATGCAGAAGAAAGATCCTAAAATCTTTGAAGTAGTATAAATAGTTAGCACACATCTTTATTGACTAAAGACAAAGGGCAAAGAAGGAAAAAAGAGAGAAAAAGCAAGAAGTAGTGGAGGAAGTAGGTTTTTTCATTATTTTCTACTGGGTTAAAATAAAAAAAAAATACAAGCCTTTATGAAATGCTGCACCGCAAAGCATTATAAAGCAATTTATTCTGCTACAGAAGGTTATAAAAATGAATTATAGGAATGATTGAAGACACAAAGAAAAATATATTCCTGTTCCAGTATGGTTTTTTACTGCACTTATTACTGAAAAATTTTGCTACATAGCCTGGCAAGAAGCAGTGAATTTACCTATGCCATAAGCCTACTGTCAAATCAACTGATCATGTATCAGCATTTGTAAGAAATGGATGAATTTTCAACAGATCTACAAAGGTGATTCACTGCAGCAAGACAGGCTCACGTAATAAGTAATTTCTATACTCTGCACACATTAGCTGCTTGCTGAAATAAGTACTTTCAACAGAAGTCAAAACAGCAAAAGCACCATCCCACAGAAACAGCTGTGGGTTTTGTGTTAGGAGGAACAATATTAATTACAGCAGCTTAAAAAAAAATAGCCTCCCTCTTTATTTTTAACATCATCAAACCTAAGGTGCCCAGGGAAGAACTCTGTTTTGACCATTTCCTTGTCACCAACACTTGGGTACTTTCATGCCAGGCCCACTGCCAGCCTGGAAACACATCCACCCTACTGCAGACAACCTTTCCTTCCCTTCTGTTGCCCTCAGTAAGGGCTGGAGGAGAGCAGAAAAGCTAATATTTGCAAGGAGTTGAATGACCCTACTGGGTGATTTCCATAGTGAAAAGGTTGCCAACAGTCAAAGCATAACTCAATTGTTAAGAGTGAATATTTTGCATTCCTATATATCGAGGGAATGCCATTTGGAGTTATAAGTAGTTAATCAATCAAGAGAGAAAAACATTATTGCTAATGCGAGATGTAGAGAGGAGAAGCAAGCATCTGTGAAGGCAGCCCAGACAGTCATAGCAGGGATCAAGCAAAGTCAAGAGCCAGATCAAAAGACAACACTTGCAAAACAAAGCTCGCATTGCAGATGAGAAGGTAAAAAAAGAGTATTTTGAACAGTCCTAATGCATTTAAAATAAATCTGCAAGAAGTAAACAGAAACAATTGTTCCTTTTCACTGAGGAAATGCCATGCATGAGCTTTTGAATAATATTAAAAAGAAAATACCTGGTTTAGAACATAAAATACAGTCTTCGCCACTAGAGATACATAAAAAAACCCCTCTGCTTTGGAAGATTACTCCACAAAATAAGCATTGTTTGAAATGAAATCATATCTTCTGAAGCTAATAAGCTACTTACAGTGTACCATCTCCAAAACTCACGTTCCAGATGTGAGCATGTAGCTAAATCAACAGAATATTTAAACTGCTCACGTTTTTGTCCATTTATGAAATAGATGTTCAATATGTTAAATATAAAGTTTCATATTTTTGCTGCTTCTCCAACAATGTTCTTTCTATTAAAAAAAATTCTCTTCTTTCAGATCATTACATATACACTGATGAGAGGCTGACATTAGTGTATTACTACAGCCACACATTTTATGAAATCCTCTTAATCCATGGAATTTCTAAAATACCAATATGAGGCTTGCAAATCTGAAACGCTGTCCTTAGTGCATGGTGTATCTGATGTTTCCCGATCAATGTAGTGCCATCAGTGACAGGTAAATGACTGTGGCATTTTGTATGCTTTAAAAATATTAGCTTAACAGACCCCCCCCACAAGCAGGGCAGAGGCTGAAAAAATGCATCCATTACATCAGAGATGTGCCATGACCTCAGACGGAAACTACAGCTTCGATAATTACGTTTTATCTTCTTTCCTTCTTAAAATTTAAAAAAAAAATTATGCATATCATGCAAATGAAAAAATACCTTACATGCATCTGAACAGGTCAACACACTTTTTTCTCCTCTCTAACAAGGACTGCCTGATTCTTTTCTCCAGAAAATAATTTCACTATAGTAAGTTATGAAAAAGGAAGCTGCAGAAACTTCAGGATAGCCTATATATTTGCTCTTATTTTTGTTTAAGCTTTCTCTGTGAGCATTCAATATCTTCTAATAGTTGGTTGCCACCCAAGGAAAAGGTTCTTTTTGCCCATAGGATGGTCCTGAATCTGATTCTATTACTACAGAAACATATTCCACTCTGCTAAAGTGAGATTTGCTTCTGTATTATACATTACACAGAAACAACTACAACAAAATCGTACATTTTTTAAAGCGTGATGGGTTATTGGCTCACCCACAAGCAGCAGCCTTAGAGAGGAGTAAATTAGTATTTCAGCCACATATCTCTTGTCTCCTTCAGAAGGATCTAAAATTCACACTGCGACTGTTGTGCCTTGTGTAGCAGCACTGCTCTGAAAAAACTGCTGCTCAGCTGGATAGAAAAATTCTACAGTAGAGACTGGATTCCAAAATAACTTTCATTAACAGATCCAACCTTTCACTGCTCTTAGCACCTGTCTACAAACACCTTTTCAGCCAGTGCTTCAGTAAACCATATTTTAAAGGAGAAAAGACACAGAGGGCAGACATCTAACGCAGTCTGTTCTACAGAACTAAGAAGTCAAAATAGTATCATAAGCTTGGGCTTTCATTCCTCATTCTCTCTCTGAACTAGCATCTAACAGTGCTTCTGAAAAGTCAAACACCCCCACACAACGAGTATCCAAAGATGAGGTAGTGAGTCATGATGGGTGGAACTGCAAAAGCTCAAAAGCTGACCATTCCAATAGGAATTAACACAATTTGAGCTTCACCTTGGGCTGGAAAAAACCCCAAGTCTCAGTGGTAAGATCCATGGTTGCATCAAGCAAGCCAGCCAGCTTTGCTAATGGCAGCACTCCTGAGGGAGGAGGGCAAAGTACAGCTTTCAGAGCACTTTCTGGGCTCAGCTTTCCCCATGCTACAAGCAACCACAGCGCTGTGACAGGAAGGGGACTGGGCCCAGTACACCAGCCCGGCCCTTTGAGAGAGAAGATTCTCTCTGGTTGTCAAAGCAAATTCAGCCCTGTTTAACAAATGAAACATACATCTGAAGGTAGTATACCTCACCATTTCTGTGGCAATTTAAATAAAGGGATTCTTTAAGAAGAAAATAGAATTGGTCATTTCTACTTAAAATTTCATTTCAGTTACGAAACACAAAATTTAATACCCTGAGACATCACATAATGGATTTGATATCAAAGAATCAAAATGTAACCATATAAAGTCTTCCAGTTAGGCTCAGGTACAAAAGTATAGACACAACATTTTCAAGGAAGTCATCTTCATAAAAGTTAACGTTGTTCAATATTCTCATGTTATTTCACATATGCACTTGATTGCTCCTAGCCAAGATCCACAACTCTGCACAGCCTTCATTAGTTCTGGCTTTTAAGTACCATAAAGTACTTGAAATCTGACTGATATTAAGCCTAGCAGCAAAACCAGCACAGGATTGCTTTGAGGGTCACACATTTGTTTTTATAGGCAGAGACACACATATATATATTTACCTCTCGCACTGTGTACACTCAAAGAATGCGCATTGTGGAGGTACAGAAAGTCATTTACGCCAGTATTTTTAAATTTCTTTCATCAAAAAAATAACATGTTACTAACTACATGTTTCCTCAGCACAACCAGATTTCAGCTTTTGATCTATGGTCATTTCTTACCTTTTCAGACTTAGAAGGAACTAAAAAACATCTGTTAAACTTTGTAGGGGAAAAAACCCCACAGTCTCATTAATCAGTGGTCTGAGAATAGACAATTTAAAACTTATGACCAGACAGTAAGCCAAAGCCTTAAGTCTGATCATAAATATATATATACACATACATACATATATTTATAAGCAAAATCTATTTGTACACCCTTCTTTTTCTTGCTGATGTTTTCTTAGACTGCCATTTTATATGCCTGTAGGCTGACAATTGATCAGAAGACTATCAGTTGTTCATAACTGATTAAGAGACTTCAATAGCTGTCTGACGGATTATTTGTTTAAAATATATGTAATTAGACTGCATGCATGGTTTCCAAACAAGCAACATCAAAATACACACACAATCAGCCTCCAAGCAGGAGACTATGAAAATATGTTCTCAGGTGCTGGGAGTAAAGTCAGACTAGTGCACCATTCTAGTCTACTTTGTGGCAGGCAGATAACAGCTGGGTAAGAGACATACCCCAGAAATTAAGCAAGACCAGCTTTATTTTTATTGCAACTATAAATAAAACCTAAGTTCAAATGGGCACTTGCATGATAAGCAGAAGAGGATTATGGCTGAAAAATCCCCTTCTCATCATAAAAAGCTATGCTTTCCATTCATCAAGAATGTTTCAGAAAAATCCATCATTGTGAATTTTCCTATTAATGGGTGGCAAGAGGCACCTATTCTCATATTTCATTTATCTTTTTGACTAGAAAGAACAGGTTAGTGATTCCAAATATGAGGTGTTTTCCCACATAATTTTGCATTCTGCATGCCAGGCACTTTAGTCAATGCACATTTAATATACCACACATAGAAAAAAAAAACCTAGGTAAAAAATCAGGGCAGCAGTTTTCACTTCTTGTCATCTTTCTCCTCCTTGCAATACATTCACATGAACTGCTGTAGAAATACTTATTATTTTAAAGTTTATAAGTATGCATTCAGAAGCAATAAGAAATTAAATGCTATGGAAAATGCTACTTGAAAGATATGATCTTTTGCAAAGCAGTATCCTATAAGGCAATTAAAAGGAACATTACCAAGATTCTTAGTGCAGAACTGCACTAAGAATGCCATTCTTTTGATGACAAAGACAAGAAGGGAAATTGTTCATTTTGTGATATGAATGTGTTGCATATGAATAAATGTGTCAAATTTCAGCCTGTATAAATCTTTGCAAAAATACAGTATAACAGCTTATTTAACTGTAAATTAGTTGCCTTGCCACTTCTGCCATTCATTTGGAAAACAACTTGTATTTGCAACAATTGAGCATTACAAAAATTATGCAAAAATGTAATTACACTTGAATTTTGGAGAAAATAATGCACTAACCCAAAATTAAATGGAAAATCTCACTTCTACAGAAGAGAACAATGCAGTATGTACATATAGGATTTTGGCACATCAAAAACACTTTGAATAAACCTGAAGAGGAACTATTTTACTTGGTGTTCCTTTTTCCAACTAACTGATTAGACAATGCAAGCAGAAATCAAAACTAGCAGCAATTAATATATCTATATTGTGAAAGACTTACACTGATTAAAAAGCACTATAAATTAAATATTTACTGGTCTTTGGAAACAGAACCAAGGGAAAATAGCCAAGTACTCATGTGAAAAAGCTTAACTTTATTTCCCAAGGAAATTTGACTAAAGAAACACACGTTTTTAATAGATTATTCTTATGATATTATCTAATCTACTCCACAAGAAAATATGACTGATCTGGCACTGTATCATGCTAAGAACAGAAATCCTTACAATGAGAGCCTTCAACACACTGAAACCTTCTGAGGTATTAACACATTTATAAAATATATTTTTTTACATGCATCTCATAAATGCAGCACCAGAAATGAGTTCCTGAACTACTTTTAAGGTAAAATATACACAAAAGTCTAGAAGGAGTCAACAGAGGACAACATGAAGGAGGCAAGCAATGTGCTATGCTTCTTACAACTTCCCTACCTTCAACAGGAGATTTCTGGTGTATTTCACTGCTATGAAAGTTCTCAATTCTCTCAAAAAGCTCTGCCATGTGGAAGAGAAGACCTCTGCTTAAAAGTTTCTTCTTAAAATTATAAATCTATTCCCTCCTTTAGAAACAGCAATTAATGAGACCATCATTAATTGAGTTAAGGCCAGAGCTTGTTCACTGACATCAAACAAGCAAAAGGGAAGGCAGCTCCCTTCATCTACTCAATACCTGTTCCTACTTGAACCTCATGTAGTCCAGCAGTACTTTCTATCCATTGCAAACTCTAGTAATTTAAAGAATATTACAAAAATTACAGTATTACAAATATTAATTAAAACAGCACTCAATTGAGTAGAAGAGATTCCATCCAAGTGCTTGTTTTCTTTCAGTTCATATAGAAGGGTTATACACTTCAGAAGGAAAAAATAATTAACTTAAAGGTCTTAGCTAATTATTACTTTTGTATTTCACATAAAGAAGTGTAGATATTTTTATTTAAAAAATACATGGGCAGTGAATATTTCCAATAAAATAAGTCACATAGGTCTCCATTAATGAATTAATAGATATATTGTTTGTTATGCCAGAAGACATTTAATGTTCCTCTCATTTCCTACACACATTAAAGAAAAAAATCCTAAATCAAATACCAGAACTAGTTTAGTTAAAAAGAAGGTTTATAGACATGAACTCATTCCTGTCACATCAGGAGTTTTATTTCCCTTAATTACACTGACTAACATTGCCCCTAAAAATCAGGCAATGCAAGACAAAATACTCTATGACATGGAAAATTCCTGTCCTTGCATGTTAATTTTCTAGGAACATGTATTTGCTGCTTTCCCCACATGAGATTTACAACATTGTTTCACAGTGCTGACACACATGCATACAACCAGCTTCCTAATGAAAATTAAAACAAACAAGACCAAGATCCAAACTAGCCCTTGGAGAGTTTCGGTTCATACACCATCCATTAGCATCTGTTTCGCATACATGATGAGACCTCTAGATTAAAGCAGCATTAATAACTGTCCACAGACTGGGACATTTACATGAGATACTAGACTGAAACCAAAATGCACAGTGCAACCCTGGGTGATACACACTTGGCCTTTACCATCACATAAAAGTAAATTCAATTTGGGAAAAATCCCAACCTACAACTGATGATTTAAAATCCTTGGCACTTTCTACTCAGTATTATTTCAATTTAGATGCATTGAACGCAACATAGGATTAGGTACTTTAAAATTCTGCTTTTACCAACATCTACTTACAGGCAGCTAATGGTTTCTTTCCTTTCATTGGGAAATTAAGGTAGGTTTTTTTTATTTAAAAAAAAAAAAAAAGGTAAAAATTTGGGGTATTATAAGGTAGTTAAAAGGTCTCATTCAGTCATGAGGCCACTTGAGTACTTCTGGGTCATCAGGACTTGTTGATCAGGTTAGCACCAGCTGACCCATGCTTGTGCTCCCAATCCTTTCACTCCATCAGAAAATGGGACCCTGAGAAAGTGGCCCAAGTGTCAGAAGAAAAACCTCAGCACAGAAGAAACACCACAGTGTGTTTGTGCAAGCAAATGTGCCCTGCCTGCTGCTTTCCTATCCATCCTGCTGGATAGGGAGTGGCAGTGACTTATGAAGGGCTCACTCCCCAGCCCTGCAGCAAAGCTCACAAACAACAAGAGAATAATCTGGCCTGTGACAGGCATAAAGGGACTCTGTGTCCTTGCAGTCATCTCATTTCTAGTGAGACCAACTACTCTTGATGAGAAGGTTCATTCCCAATGAAACTCCTTGCTAAAAATGCACCCAGAACAAGCCTTATGGCCTCAAATAAATGTAAACACTGTTCTCCTCAGAGGAGAGATGAGTAGTTTCTGTCTATTGCAGGAACTACTGCAGCAAAGGACTGGAGTTAACATTCACCTGCAGTACCTGCAACTGTATTTAATTACTTCTTATGTAGTCTTTGATTCAAAGTCATCTTCTCATGATCTTGAAGAGCTCAACCATAGTTTTGCCAGAGATAAACTATAATAATAACAAAAACCTAGCTGATAGAAATTACACCTCTTGTTCAAAGAGCAACTGCTCATTTGTTTCTCACTATCACTTTGCTGTGTCAGTAAGTCAGCACTAAGGTGTGCATCTCTTTCTCCTTTGCAGTCAATAACTGATTTTCTACAGTCCATAGTTTCACATGAGAAAAAAAGATGATCAATTACCCCAGCCAAGAGTCTTCAAAATCATTAGTAGTAATAAGTGAAATTTCATTCCATTTATCAGCTACTTCAAAGATCTATCTAAACATGGAAGAACCTAATCAATACTAAGGAAGTAAAGCAGAAGACAGTAGTGAAAGTATATCCATGGAGTACTTCTACCATAAGTAGGGCAACAGAGGTGGACTTCATTACATACAAGGCAACAGAGAAGGAAATAGGAAGAGAAATTCATGATCTTGTAAGGTTTTGTTTTTAAACCCACTCAGTCAGTCAACCATAGCACACTTGTATATACACACACCAACCCTTGGTATTTTTCAAATAACCTTAGGTTAGGGGAAGCTTTCTGTGAAAGTCCACATTTTAAAGATACATAATCTAATCCCATCAGAGAATGACTTTACTGGAATCACATGAAGCCATTCCAACATGAAAAGACATGTTGTGAACCAATTTTTTGTGAACACTCAGTTCCCATATGTCAGGATTTGAAATTAACATTTCAAAAATACTATTCAAAATAACAATTGAAAGAAAAAGTTATACATATCTCATCCAGATGTAGAATATTTGCAAAGTATTCAAGCCAATGTGCAAAACCAAGAAGGCACCACTTTCCTCATTGGGGTACTGTCAGCAATGAAATTAGAGGAAAAGTAAATGCTAACAAATTTAGACTAAGGCGGTAAATACTCCAGGAAAACACTATTTTACTACATTTCCATCAATTTTGTAATAGAGGTATTTGTAGTTTATAAAATTCATGTCTCTTTAGGGAAGAAAAGAGAATAGTGTGTATAATATGTATAATTAAGAGCTGCATTATTATGTTTTAAAGTAAATATGAAATCATAAATTAAAGTAAATATGAATTTAATAAATTCCCATGTTTGATTTGTTTTCACAACCTTTATGTTAATTATATATTTACTGACAAACTGTGGCCATTACCTTAAGTATTTCATATTGTTTGATGCATTTCATACATTCATACTGCAGCAGAACATGAGATGTATCTTGGTTTCTCTAAGGTTATGCAACAGAATTTTGTGGCTTCATAATTGGCGCCACATCAGCACAGAACCTAGACTTACAAAACATCTTATGATGTACTGCCATCTTAGAGGAGGTTGCCTAAAGTGACACTTGAACCACATTAAATCAATTATTTAGTCTAAAATTAAATTTTCAGGATATTTTCAAATTACTACAATTCTTACTGTTTTGCAATCTCTTTTCTGTTCATCTGTTTCTGTTCAACACTTTGACACCCTTTTTCAGAACATTTCTCCCACCACTGCTCCTGAGAAAGCTGGTAGCAATTAAAGGATGTGATTCTGAAATAAATAACTAAGTAAATGTGAGTCTAACTTGGAGTCCATGCTCACATTCAAAGTGAGAATTTGATCATCAGCAGGTGAAATAAGGGGACACTCTTCACCAAAAACATCTATTAGAACTTCAACATCACATGCATTCCTTTGGTTAGAGTCTTGGATTTCATTCTCTTGAAGCAGATTGATCACCTTTATTTATTAATTACATTCAATTTTTGTTCGGGGTTGGTTTTGGTTTTTTTTTTTTGGTTTGGTTTTTTTTGGGTTTTTTTTTTTGTTGATAGCTTGAAGGACAAACAAGAAAAACCCCTTACAACTTGCCCTCACTAATATCCCTAACAGTTTAATGTCAACTTGTTTCTGTTTACAACATTCCACACAAACAGGGGTTTATAATGCCATTTGTCTTTTCATTCACCCAGTAACATTTCTCTACATAATTACTAATATGATCATTTTTCTTCAACAAAACATGAAAATTATCTATGTAACAAAGTCATACCAGTATTTTTGATATTTTCATAGCTGTATTTAAGTCTATATGGTGAAAACATCTTAAAAAAAAAAAAGAAAAAATCTTGTCTCATTAAACCATGCTCTGCTTTCCATAGTTTCACATAAAGGTTGTAAATATGTTTGGGCTAGACAAGAGGATTTACATTGAAAACCAGAACCAGTCACCATTTGTTTCATCAATGGAAACACAGTCTTTCCAAGGACAACCCAGAACATATAAATCCTCTTCCTAAAGACTGAATACGAATTACACTGCTAAAAAAAAGTGATACTATTTCACCAAAAAGCTATTCGATCAAGCACAAAGAAATCCTCTACTATACAGGATATATCAGTGTATTTATTTTCTTAGTAGCTCAAATCTCAACAAAATAGGAACATAACCCAAAAAATATTAATATTTAAAGCAATTTTCAGAATTTGTCAAACTTTTGTGGTGCAGACTCTGACTTTAGTCTACAGTTGAGGAAATATTAAAATTCCCTGCATTTCATCACAAAGGCAAAACAAAACTGACTTTGTTTTCATTTACATGCAAACTCTTGCCAGGGGAAAATTTCTGTTTAGATTATCTACTTAATTTGCATTATTCCTTTCCTAAGCAGTATCTTAGCCAAATACTAAACTGCTGTCATTTAGAAAAATGAGGAGTTTGAAAATCTACATTCTCCATTCAGTGAATTGTAATGGGAGGATTATCAGAAAAGATATTGTTCATTAAAAGTGAGTCCCGGGTCTGAACCACAGAGACAAAGAAAACAATAGCACAAATTCAAAATTCCCACACTGGTAATCAATGCTTTGTCTTTATCAAAGAAGTCAGTAGATATCTTACTGAAAACATGGAAGATAGGGAATGTAATCTTTGTGAGGCTGAATCATGCGTGACTTTTAGACTCAGAACTGAGTCTTAAATACCTCTTCTACCAGCCACAATTTCAGTTTTGATTTCCAGGAATTCAATGGAAGAGGTTATTCTATCAGGTTGCAATTGTCAAGTACAGCTAAAGATCCAAAACCCACCAGTCAAACATAAAAGCTTAATAATAGTCTGTTTCAAGGGCACTTAGGATACACTTTGTTACCTTTACAATTTTTAAAAACAGTTCTTAAACACAAAAAAGCAGTGAGATTACCACCTCTAATAACAAGCTCCCAGAGGAAAAGTGAAAATGCTCTGAAACTCGCAATGGTGCTGGCAGTACTGAGCACAGCAGTAACCCAATTACGAAGGGATTAACTGAAAATATCTGTACATGCATGCATCCACACTTCTCCCTCCCTTCTGTGCTGTGTAGTCCTCTGAGATGTACAGACACCAGGCTGACTTCCACCCAGCAATTGAGGGCTCAAATTTCTTTGCTTGATATGGTGCAGACGGGATAGAAAGAGATAGAAATAAACAACACTCAAGCTAAAGCAAACTGAGCAAGTTTGAACAGTTTTTGAAAGATTTGCTTTTTAAGAGTAAAAGTCAGTGTGCAAGGAACAACAAATGGGTCAGCTCTAGCAAGTGAACGATCCATTTATCTGTGTGAGCCTGTGCCAGCATTTTATACACCTTTCCTGCAAATGCATGTCTAGATCCTCACAAGTCCTTTTTCTCCATTTCTTTTGTCACAAAGTGTTTCTCAGTGGTTGGCTCATTGATGTCACTCAAAGTGCCTTTTATCAGTGGAGGACAAAAATCACTTCCTAGCCTAAAGCACAGCAAAAAAAAAACCCCAAACCCAAACACTAAAATACTTCAACTTGATCAATTACTATTTCAAGACAGAACATAGTTTTGAACCAAAACCATAGCTCACATTTCAGGGGATCAAAATAGGACAACTGGCAATAGTGCCATTCTATCAAATAGAAGTACTTAATACAAACAATGCAAAACCTGAAAAGATTTTCAGCCTCTTTGTGAGGAAGGTATCTACATTTTACTTCTGCTTCTAAATAAAGGCAGAACAGGTGAATGGATTGCCTTCTGGTTTAAGACAAAGAACAGGATACACAGTCATGAATGTAACCTGAAAGCAGCTGAAAGAGGCCAGAGTACAACTCTCAACAATAGCAGGAATCCTTCCTTTGACACTCTCTCCTTGTCTTCAACTATCACTAAGCCAGGGGACTTAATGAACCAGACAATCTAAACATCACGTTTCATAACCCTGAAAGACTACTTTTTTTGGCCATGATTTTGTCCAAACACTATAAGTTCATTTTGATATCTGACCATTACATCATCTCTCAGAAATAAGTCCTATAATTTAATTATCTGTCATATGACTAGGTATTTCCTTTTATTTAATAACTCACTGCCTCATTAAATACCTCCTCATTCTCATGTTAGAAGACATAAGAAACAAATCATTCCCTCTTCATCTTTTCCCTGCTATTCAAAGAGTTTATAAACTTCAACGAGATGAGTATGGGACCATGGCTTTCCATACCAAGAATCATAATTTACTTACTTTCATCCCATTCTAAACCTTCCAGGACATCCAATTGCTCTGCTTACTTTTCTCAGTATCTTTTGTAGCTGAACTGTACTACACTATACTGAACTTTTGAAGATGAGGTAAATCCAAAAATCATAGTATTTAGTAACAGTATTTACCAAGGGCATGCAGTAGTATAAATAAAGTTTACATTCTGTTCTCTCTACCTTTATTAGAAACTATTAATTACTTCCAATTCCTGAAACTACCTTCGGTTGTTTTTTGTTTAGAAAATTCTGTGTCTAAAACAACACTAAACTCAAACCCAGAATTACCCTAAAGATCCTTTTTGAAGTGTAGCCAATTAAGAACCAATTACTGTTCTGTGTAGTTAGAACTGTTTCTTCTGGCACAGTCTTTAATATGCCATTTTAATCACCTTAGAAAGCACTGCAACTGTTCACGGTACATTTTAGTTTTGCTGTCTTTAATACATATGTGCAGGCAGTACACTTCAGCATCCCATTATTCATCCTTTTTTCACAAATCATTCACTAATACATTGAACCATAATAGTTCATCAAGAAACCTAATCCAAAAGAAGACTCCTTCTTACACCATGACAGCACAAGGGGATATGGTTTTTTTTAACTACAAAAACATCAACCACACTAGCTTCTCCTCCTTTTAATATATACATACAGGGACCCATCAATAGGTATTGATAATATAAATATACTGTGCTGACTGAAGGACTCTATGGTGGTGTTTTTACTCTAAATTTAAAGAATTCTGAAATATTTTTGTGGTGTAGCATCTCCTCAAAAGCTGGTAACTGTTTCTCAATATGTAACAATTTTATAATAACTAACAATTATATTTCTCTGATTTTTAGCTGTACTACTGGTCCAAAAAACCAGATTTGCTGGTCTGTAATTTCCAGGACTGGAGTATATTTTTTGGTTTTTTTTGTTTTTTTTTGGTGGGTTTTGTTTACTTTTAAAGCTACCATAACATTTGCCACCTTTCCACAAATGTGTATGCTGACCAGTGAAGGATGAATGTTGTGCACCAGAAACACCAGTTCAGCAACGCCCTACAAGGTTTGCATGAAAATACCTAGGCAGAGTAGTCTGGCTATTCCTCATTTTAATGCACAGCACTATCTTTTAGAACTGCTTCTAGTGGAGCTCTGTTTGGGAGAGACCCTCAGGCCTGCTCAGAATGGAAAAGATAACCTACACCCAGTCACACACACCTTTCATTCTTTACACATACAGTTTACTTGCTCCAAAATAAAATTCAAATATACTCAGACTAGCTTTTTGGGTTTGTGTTGTTTTTGTTCAAAGGTATAACTTTTGCCTAACTAACTTGTGGAATAATTTTTTAAAAAATTATTTCCCAAATCTGTTATCAGAGCAGAAATGCACAAGAGCAGAATCCATTTTCCTTTGAACTTATTTACCCCAGAGTTTCAGCCTATATCTGGGTCTTGTACATACCATGAGGACTAAATAATAAGCTACGTATCAATAATAAAAAATATGTACAGAGTAAAAAGTATTAGTGAAATAACCACAGTATCTCGCTCCTTAAGATAGCATATTTTTATCTCATATAGATTTTGGAATAAAGCTCTCAGCTCTAGAAGTCTGACACAGAACAGCTGATTCCACATTTACATCTAGTTTTGTTCTCTCAGGAGTTTTATAATATTTTAATGCAACAGAGTTGTCCATAAAACCCGCACAGTCTTCAATGTTACCTGCATTAACTATAAACTCCTTACTTCTGCTCATCATTTCAGCAAAACTTCAACATTTAAGCTAGAATTATCCATTTTTATAGGGTTTTTTTTCCTTTTATCCTAATAAAGAAACAAGAAAAAAAGCAATATTTAAAGTAACTATAGCAGCATACTTCAGAAGCAGGGGTTGGCTCCTCTATCACCTAATTAAAATATAAATTAACATTAAAATACACCAAAATTTGGCTATTTCTCTGAGCTTTTAAATAAATAATAGAGGTATATATAAATGAATAAGTAAAAGCCAGCATGTCCACAGACAGGAGAAAATAAAGCTTTGGGAGCCTAAATGCCCCCAATTTATGCCCAGTCTGCATGTATTTCAAAGCAGGGCACAGGCTTTCCACATGGAATTGCCAAAACGAGCATAACTGGCAAAGAAGGGAATAACGAGAAGATAGTCTGGACCACGCTGCGGAAACATCTGTGACAGAAAAAAAATCAGAAACAGGAGGTGGGGAGAATGGAAACTGGATTAGGAACTGGAGTGAACCTGGGACCTAAACCTGGAGGATAAAGAGAAACAGAGAGAGGAGGAAAGCATGAATGGCAGAAAAGCAGACTGAGTTAGGAAACCACCGCAGTAACACTTAGACATGCTGAGGAATATGACCAGGATGGAAAAAGCCACCATGGAGAGAAGACAGAAGGAGGAAGAAATGGGTCTGGGAAGGTACAGTTGGAAGGATCACCATTTGCAGAAGCAACTGAACAAGAAATGCTGCTGCAAAGCCTGCAGCAAAAGACCATTTTGGGAACCTATCTTTCAGTCACCTTCTTGTCAGCACAAGAAAGGAAGGCTATTCTAAAACAATTGGACTAGGTATTTAATAGGATTCCTTGTCTATACCTTAGTTTCACCTCTGTCACAAATATCCTGCAGGACGTTTGTCAAAATCACCTTATACCAATTCCCACACTTGCCAAAAGAAGCAAAACCACATTCCTTGTCTTCAGATGTCGGACTTAAATCCCAGGCACTTGGTCTGAAGGCCCTGCCAAGAGCCTGCAGTCTCAGATGAAGTCAGTGAAAAGTGTTCCATGAACAACAAAAGGTTTAAAAAGTGCAGTCACTACACAGATAAGCAAGAAGAAGCATTTCAAGGACCCGGAAGCTGTTGCAGGTTTATTCACTTTGTTTCTAATTGTAAAACTGAGTAAAGGGTACAGTGCTCAATTTAGCCCAGAACTTCACTATATTTGAAACACCTGGGCCACAAATAATGTTCTACAGCATTGTAAAAAATGTGTCTAACAAAAAAACTGCTCACAAAAGATATCAACAGCATGATCTAAAAAGGAATTGAGCCCCATATTAAACTATAAGGAAGAGGGGGGAAAAAAAAACCACTGAGCAGGGGTTCAGTAAGCAAGTACTGTCTTTTGCACACTAAACAAAGCATGAGGAGAGTGGAAAGATAGCAAAAACATGTAATTAAGGACTGATTCATAATGCATGCATAGAAGGGAGGCAAATGAAAGTTACATGATTGACCTTAACTAGCACCTCCTAACTTTATTATTTAACAAGACACTATTAATAATGTTTTCCTAATATTTTGTGTGAACTAGAAATTCATAATCAGAATGAAAAAACTGAATCAATCCTCTGGCTCACCTTTCAAACACAAAGCCAAAAGAAGTCAATCTGATGCTCAGACTTATCCTACCAAAATTATTCTGCTTCATTAAGACAAAGTTTGAATAAAGGGCCACAGAACAGGAAGAGATGGCAGGTCAGGGAGCACCAGTATTTCTACAGAGAATACACAGACAGATGTTCTCAGCTGATTTCTGAGTTACCCCAAGTGATCAAGAAGCACACTTCATATTCAAATCTGAGGAACAGTTCTGTACCACTGTAATATTAGGAAAAGTATCACAATAGTATCATTAAAGGGTATTTATCATACTCAACTACTTAGACAAGAAGGATGGTGGCCCTGTCCCCGACAACTCTGATTACATACCTAGGTCTGTCCATCCATCTCCTACTTTGCACTTTGGATTAATCAATGCAGGAAAAATATTTTTAATCTGTTTGCACAGCACCTGCTTTGGTAGAGACAGAGGAGGACCTGGAAAGCTGTCCTGATTATGAACACTGGAATAGCAGTGCTCCTCCTGTCCAGCTATAATATTGTTCTTGTACTTTACTGTAGCAGACAGGCCATGGTACAGGCCACCTCTATCAGGAAGCGCAGAAATGAAACAGGACCAGACCTGGGGAATGCAAACATTTGCTGTGTCCTCTTTCAGTGCTTGGGGCTTCAGGTTAATTCTGTAATGACAGTACAGACTGCATGCCTACCAGTGCCTTTGGATCATGATTTGGTGCAACTTGGGAGTTATCTCCAAGTGTGGTTGCATCCAGAACAGTTTCTGCACTCTAAGTTCTGCACTTGATGACATAACCCAAATAGGAGGGACAGCCTGCTACAAGAGATTTCCCTCAAGAGACCATTTCTGATTTGAATAGAGAAAGCCACATCCCACTGGCACTGAACAGCAGCTACCAGCTCCAGCACTCTGTCTCAGTCCAAATTCCTAGTTTTCAAGATCATTCCCTTCTTTAGTGGAAGAATCATTCCCCTCTTTGTAAAGTTTTCCTTTAGAAACTTTTGAGATTCTGCTGCTCTGCTGATAAAGCAGGTAAAGTGCGAAGCCCTTTGCACAGAATATGAAACTCATTAAACTTCTGTTGCTAAATTTAAACGTTGTACAATCAGAAGAAAAAAACTGACATGCAGCTGAACATCATTCTTTGCATATGCAGCACTTGTATACAACTGATTAATTTCCATGTGGAATTTGCAGTACTTGTAAAATTAGCCATTTGAATGCCAGAGTTATTTTTTCAATGGGGGAAAAATATATTGAGTTAATAATAAATAAACTGCAGTAATAATAGTTCTTGCTATCTTTATAACTGCCTATATCCCAAATTTCTCCATGGATGTCAACATGCAATCCTCCTTTTTTCTTTTATTTTTGCCTACTGAACAGGTGGCACTTTACTATAAAAAAAGGGAAACAAAACCAGAGATAATGCTGAAAGATTTCTGGGTTTACTTGCAGAAACTGGCAGGAGCTAAAATAAAAACCCATCCTATTTCAGTGCAACAAAAACGGAGACATTAACTTTGTGGATATATTTTAAAGGCAAAGATTTTTCTTCTAAAGCAATTAAACTATCCTAAGTTTCAAGAAGATGGTTACTCCCAGAGCAGATTTGAATTCAATATTTAGCTGACCAGGACTGGAAGTAATTACTTCTAGACACTTTGAGGGAGATAAAATGCTTTTATTCATAACACAGCACAGTTCCTTTGTACATGCAGCATTTGAAATTATTTGGATAACAGATATTAGCCTATAAATTACTCGTCACATAAAATGAGTGAAAAGTAGCAATTCCACATGAGGCTGCAAGATGTAGAATACTTGCAATAGAACTAAGAAAGCAGGGTACCTCTAAGGTGAATTTCTTTTCTCAAGCACAAATGGCTTGAGAACTATATTCCATAACACACAGTATTTGCCAAGACTTGTGTTGATGCTCTTAATAAGTGCTATAGTTCAAGCAGTTATTACTTTGGAATTTTTGAGTTACCAGAAGTTGTGGCTAAAGGCTATTTCAGTAACACTGCACAGACAAACTACCTTATTTCCATCTAGCAGCTCCATAAACAACAATCTCATTATCCTCTCAGTTATCTGTGACTATGCCATGACTTGTTTTAAATCAATATTGTTCCATCCCCCTAGGATATTTATGAAGTGAATATATTTCTCATCAGCTGCTAGGAAAAATCCTTTATTATCTTCCTTTTCTGTCATCTGCAGTACCTCTTCCTTTCTGACCATCATATTTAAATTCAATCTAATCAATATATCTGACACAAAACTGTTTCTTCTAGTGCTCCAGGTAGCATGACCATTGATTATCTCAACTTTATTTTCAAAGCACTTTCACATACTGTTTGGAGACTCCATTCAATCCCCAATTTATGCCTTACACCTACTTCCTACATGGATACATGGGAAGGACTTTCCTTCCAGCACGCTAAGGTCTCCTATTTACAATTTCTTGCTTTCTACTGCTAGCATCACCTATTTTGGTTCTCTTGCTAAGAACATAATTAAAGAAGTCTGCCAAGACGTTTGCAATCAAGTGTAGAAACAGACACTGCCTGTTTAGAACAGATTCTCCCTGGTCATGTTTTACAACATTTATCACTTGCTATGATTAAGACTGCAAATTCTTCAGGTTTTAATGTCTATTTCTGTAAAGTGCTATTCTTTAATGCACTATAAAATGCTACATAATGATTAAACCATTAATCCATTGACAACAGAAAAATGCAACTGTATTAAAGAAGATTATTTTGTTCTAAATATCAGTCTGATCTGGTGGAAAATAATATCTAGGATGGCTGCTGTCTTTGTAGGTTGGTTTGTTCTGTTTCCTCCTTATCCCACAGACTAGCTCCTGTAGTAGAACTTTGGTTTTTTTCTGAAAAGAATCAACATTTACAAGAACTCAATTTTATGATAAATTAGCTTTTTCAGCAGATTCAGCACTACATCTTCAGCAATACCGAACTGTGTCACTCTCCATGGACATATGGTGGAATAAGCCAAAATATACAAGGATCTTTTGGTACAGCTGCCCAGCATTTACACATCCCTACGTGCATATTATTCACGAGTGTCTGCGTCTACAATGTCATTAACATTCTTGAGCAGAGAAGTATTTTTGCAAGTGCCTGTTTCAAAAGCATCATTACAATACTGATGAAAGAACACTACAGCAAGCCTCTAAGCTGATTTAAATCAGGTCGTGCTCAGGTTCAAAAAGCTGAGAAAGTCTCAGCCCACACTGTTGTCAGCATGGAAGGCACCAAAGCACACTGAAGTGCCTCTGTTAAATCTCAAGAAAAAGTAAATCAGCAAAGCAATCCACAAGCAGACATTTCTGCTGCCAGCTTGTTATACCTCTTAGATTCAACTTCAAGGCAATCTCCAGTTTCTCCAGTTTTCCTTTAAACTCTATAACATTTTGTAAATAATTCTTCCAGGCTATTAAGTGACAAGCTATCAAAGACTAATTAGGCAGAGAAGGATTTTAATAACCAGCTGGACAGCTTGAGGACTAAATTTTGCAGTTCTCAGGTGTGACTGAGACACTGCGATGTTGTCTTTTTTCCACTACAAACCCTATGTTTACAACCTTGTCTTACAGAGACATGCATAGAACTGCACAGACTGATTTATATTCAAATTTTGCAGTTAGTTGAACTTGTCACCAAGGCCTGAAAGAAGAGATTTGCCAGTAAAATAAGTTCATTGACTCTGCAGTAATATTTAACAGTGGTAAAATAATTAAACTGCTTATAGTTACCATAATCAGATCTCCCAAACTCTGGAATCTCAGCACAGATGACCTCCTGATTAAGGTCATACCACAGACAGCTGGCTGAGGTGGCACAAAATGTGCCTCCCTGCACCTCAGGAACAGCAAAACTTGATGCAAGAATACACAGCACACACTCACTGCCAGGCAGCAAGCAGCTCGTTGGAGACTGCTTGAGTCTTTCTGCCTCCTGGCCAGGAGCACACATCAGGACAAACATCCATCTGAGGCTATGGCACAGCAAACTCTTGAGAAGTTGTTGTATCAGTGAGAGAGATTGAATCAAAGCACTGGGCTAAAGCAGATGAGAGAGTGACTTGCATGCAAAGTCAATTTCCCCCTCACACTTAAGAAAAATATATGCTCACACACATATCTAATCAAAAACTGCTTTGCCTTTAGGTAAACACAGCCATTTAAAACAGACATTTTATTTTTGTAAGTCAATTCAAATTTTCTTGAAGGGTGTCATGATTTCTTTCATAGATCTGTTGCCCAGAGAGAACAGGACTCTTTGGAGAACATCCTATGCATGTCTGTTGCACTTGAACTTACTGCAGAAACTCTGATATTATGGTTTGTCAGTGACCTTTTTGTCAGCTGATCTGTAATGACACAACAAGAAACTCAACCAGCCTTTGCTGAAAGGGAAAATTGCAAGAAAGAGGGAATCTACAACCACTTCACAATACAGGTCGCTGGGATGCTGTGAAAGACACACAGGATTCTTATGCTTGTGCTCACCCTCCAAAGCAAAGTGAAGTAGCAGCAGAGTAAAGAATCAAGAAACACAATGACAAAAGGACTCAGTAAATTGAAGTGCCAGCACTAGGTAGGAAAAGTACTCAACTCATTTAAGCTTTTTGAATACAGTAATAAAAAAGATTAAAAAACCCCACTTGAATGTTAAGAGGTCTTTACCCCCAGCCCCAGGAGTGGCAATTTCCCAGTTAAAACAGTTGCTATCCAAATCCAGAATCCATGGTTGCAACAAATATTGGGCAGTAGGGAACAGATTTGGCATCTCTTCCCTTTAAAAAATGTAATACCAACACATTGAAAGTGAACACCATTTTGAAGGCATCTCTGCTACTGAAAGCTTCTAGGAACAGGGCATACACTAAAGCTTTATGGAGACTTTAAACAAAAACTCATTGGCTGAGAGGGCAATTTTTTTTTCTTATTAAAACACTGACATGTATAGACAAAGTATAAACATGAAAAGATGACAAGTTATTCCTACAGGAGAATAGGATATGTGAACTGATGCTACCTGCCTGGCAACACCACGATCTACTCTGCCTAGCACAGATGGAAACATGTAATCTAGTGCTGAACATTTTGCGCACCATCACAACACACATTCTATCATTTTAGATACAGGTCTTGCCTTTAATTATTCTCTCAGTGCTCTCCTGTCTTAGAATAGACAGCACTTAACTTTGCATACCCTATGCAAAAACAGGTAAAGATCAAACTTGCTTAACTGACAGCAAGCTATAAACTTTCAAGTGAGCACAAGCATCAAGACCTGACATTTCTATCAAGGAAGACACAGTGGTGGCCAGTGGATGAAATACTGTTTAATTTGGGTCACAGCGACAAAAATATTTCTGGAACAAAAATTAATTAAGCTCTGTATTAAAAATGCATATAACACTTGTATGCTGCTGAACTTAAGAAACAGATAAAGAAATCAAATCTTATTACTTAGTTAGAGATTATACTTATGGTAAAACCAGGGAGCAATAAAGTTTCCTTTGGAAGGTGGCAGGATCTCACCAATCTGAATTAATCCATACTGAGATGAAGGGTATTTCCTCTATTATCCTCCAAAAAGTAAATATTGTGATTCAAATTATTATTGGATATATTTATTAATTTGATTTTCAACAGGGGGCCAGGGAGAAAAAGAAAAATCTATTCTTTTTATTTCTAAAGGCATAATGCACCTAATAAAGACCTCTAAGCAGAAACTGGCATCTTATATTAAGCTGCCTGCATACTTTTGCTAAAGGCCAAGAATTTTCTAAAAAAAAAAATATATGTCAACTATAAAGTGTGTTTTTAAAATCTTACAAGCATCTTTATTTACTTAGAGGAGCTGCTGATCACTGTTCAGAGATGAACTGGTTATTGGCCCACAGCTGATACACAATTTTATTGTGCATCACTTGTGCTTCTTTTTTACTTGTGGTCTTTTTTCCCCCCGTTACTAATATTTTTATAGTAAGTAGTAATAGTAGTAGTAGTAGTAGTAGTATATTTTACTATCATTACCACTATTATATTTTACTTTGTTTCAGCTATTAGTGTTCTTAACTCAAATGTTTGGATGTTTTTCCTGATTCTCCTCCCCTTCCCACCAGAGTGGGAAAGGGCTGCACGATGCTTACTTGACAGCTGAGGTTACACTACAACTACAATCATGCAGTGGAATAAACACAACCTTGGGTCTACAGCAATACATTAAAAATTACTTGCTATTAGAATATAAAGAACAAGCAGAGAGAGGACTAAAATTTCCCTCTTTTCAATTTGAGGCAAAGTTAAACTATAGGACAAAATCATTACACATTAATGCCCATGACAAGCAAGGAAATACTTGCTTCAGGAGCCCTTTGACTGCTCTGAACCTCACATGATGTAAAGACATCCTGAATCAGGTTGACTTCCAGGCATTAACCTGATCATCATTAATAAGTGTCAATCTTGTTTTCTGCTTCCTTGCTTCTACCCACACCCTGCCTTCCTGGGCAATACACTTTCACATCTGATCTTGCTCATTTCAGTCTCCCACCCACAGGTTTTCCTGCATTCAAATATCCTGAAGAATCAAGCAGACCATAGATAAAAGGCAACATTAAATAAGAGAAACTGGTATTTATATATTTTTTCTTTTCTCTAATTTTTTACTTAATATTGCAGAGACTGTTGCTCTCAATTCTTGTAAGTGTAGAAAAAATGAGAGCACTTAAAATACCAAAGCCAGAGTTAAGTGAGTCTCCAGAACTGTTTAATCACTGTATATACCTTGAACAATACAGAATAGAAGGCCTGTCAGAAAGAGTCAGGCATCAGATCACCTTTCTTTTGTTCCTTACTGTTTTATTTAACTAACAAGTTTTCTACATTAAGGCACATGCTGCATGCATACACATTTATCTAAAAAAAATAAATTGGTCTAAGCTTTAATTATGGACATTTATGAAAAATTTAGGAAAATGAATGTCTATCAAAAGTCCTTCACTTTAGCATCTCCTTTCATCCAAGATAAGTGTCACCATTACTATTTTATGACTGGGAATGAATTACGAGAAAATCCAGGTCTTTTAGCCTTTTAAGTGGTTGATTATCAACTCCACATGGACTAGTAGGTCACCCACTACGGAATGACCACAACCTGACTCCTGCTTTTTAGCAGATGACCTGTCACACATCAAACCCATACAACAGACCAAGGAGTGAATTTTCTCATTTGGGAAGTCTAAAGATGCCAAATATCTACAAGAACGATGTTTAAAAAGGAGAAATCTGCTTACATAAGCCAGGAATCATAAAAAAAAAATGGGAAAACATGGAGAATTGAGAATCTGAAAGTGGATGTATCAGCAATTCATATCCTTTAATACCATGTGTGAGTATTTAGGTCACATGACAGGAATTGTACAGCTATAGTTCTGAATGAGAAAACAGTAATTTTTATACTTAAAATGTGAAAAGTTTCCACTATTTAAACATTATCAATACCTTTGGTGATGGTTTTGCTTTTCAGATTTTTTTTTTTTGATGAACAACTTAATCCACAGCCGTATCACAGCTCTGTGCATTTAATCACCATCTTTCATGGCACAGTAAGGAGGAGAACCCTAACCTGTGTAGCCATCACAGACATTTGGCAACCAGTATGCCATTCTATCTTCATAAAAAGCTTTGCTCGATTACGTTTAAAATTTATAGACGTGGCAAAATGGAGGCAAAAAGTCAGTTTAGATTAATGATGTTAAGTGACTTGCTTATTTGTTTTGAAAAAGCTTTTTATTTACAGAACGCCTCTATCCTAAATTCTGAAATGCTTAAATAATTTATTATTCTTTATTGAAGCTGTAAAAATATAAATCCCTATTCCCAAGTTAGAATGATTATAAAAAAGGTAAATTTTATTTACCAGATGCTAAATAGTAACCTCCAGTGACACCTCCCACAGAAGTAACCTCCATCTTTTTTTAGATGGCAAACACCCCATGCATTCATCATAGAGCTACTTTAAAAGAGAAAAGTTTAAGCCTTGCTTTTATTATTTTTATTTTCAGTAAATTCAGATATAATTACCAACTACAAATACTGTTATTTTAAAACAGCATAACAGTAATTAATAGTAAGTTCTTAGTACATAAATTGAAGAGCTTAAAGTGAGAGGAAAGCTAAACAGTTCTTTTGCTGTCCATAGTGAAATCTTAATGGTGTATGCAGATCTTTTCAATCATAAATTCACAGACCAACATTTTAAAACAATGTCAAGAGACACCAAGAATTCAGCAAGGCTGAATTCTTGGTGTCTCTTGACATTGTTTTAAAATCATACACCATTATGATTAGGCCTAATCATACACCATTATGATTAGGCCAACAATGTCTCTTGACTTTGTTTTAAACTGTTGGTCTGTGAATTTATGATTAGGCCAACTAATAAGATAGGCAGAAAATTATGACCACCCTAAGTTGGAAAAAGATGGTATTTGGTCAAGTCTGCAAAATGTCATCTCTCCTGTTGAGAATACAGAAAACACAAATGAGCATTCTATAAATGGATACATGAATATGTGGGAGTAAAACCACAGAAAATAAGATCACAACCACTGCCTCAAACCTGCTCAGACACTAGGCATCCACCCACATCCATCCACTTTTAGAAGAAAAAAAAAGGACCACAGAGAGACAGGCGCCAGGAACTCCAACTGAAGGGCTTTGACAGTTTTTCCCATTGGTACCACCTCATGGTTTAAGCCTAAGACCCTAGCAGAGCATAATCAGCTTTCAATGATTAATTGCGTGTGTTATCCTGACACCCAGGAGCTTGGAGCCAAGAATATCTACAAGCAGAGCACTGAACAAGCACAGGCTGTGCAGTGGTTGAAGGAATGCAGAGGTTGAAGGCAGTCTGTAGCCCAAGCAGAAAGTGAAACACAGACAACTGGGAGGCTAAAGAGAGACCGTCAAGACAAGTCAGCATGAGAGGCAGCAGTAACAAGCAGCAAGCTTCTTCTAGCAGAGCAAGCTTTTCTGAGGCATTTCAATCCTTTATAAAACAGATACATGTTGGAAACAAAACCAAAGGCTACCCTCCTCTGAGATGTACCAAAAATTATCTTCCAGCTTGTGAAGCAGAAAACATGACAACAGAAAACACCTTACAGGAAGGTATAAAAGCAGCAAAGCATTTTTATAGTGCATTTGCACAGTCAGATTCATTACTTAAATCTTTTGGATCTTCTTGCTGTTCATTTTTTGTATTACTTTGCCTTATTTTCACTGCTTAACCTAATTTAAACAAAGATTCCATTACAGTTAAATTCCAAACCAAAGATCCATTACCAACCTCAGAAGAAGCAGTATTCTCTGTACATACACAAGCATACTTCTTTCCAAAAAGCTCATTAGACTAGCTTTCCATTTTCTTCATAATTATTAGGTTTCTTTATTCAAGTGTCATTTGCCTTAGTTTTTCATATTATAATTTCTTAAATAGCTGTGCATTTGTATTGTTCATTCCAGGGAAAAAAAAAAACAACCAAAAAAAAACCCCAAAAACAAACAACAACCAAAAAAAAAACCCCTGTGAGCCACCATGGAGCTTTTTGGAATTTCTCTAAGCAGACCTAAAAGATGATACAGTGCCTCAATCATTTATCATCTGCTTAAACAATATGCTACTTACCACTAAGCTTTTCACAGTCTTTAAAGGTAAAAATGCACAATATTATAATCCTTTTTAATTCCCTCCACTTAAATTTTCCATGCTTAAAATGATCAGAAGAGAGGTTTTGTTGTGGTTTTATTCTTCTTTATGCCTGTTTTCCATATACTGTCAAAGCATGTTTCATGACGTGCTCAGTTTCAAATTAGCATAAAAAGGTTCCAAAAATGCCATCTTTCCCTTTGTGAATGTAATTGAGGCAAAATCCCTGCCTTCTTTTTGGTACCAACTGGGCATGTTATCACTTCAGCAAGATCTACACAGACATCCTTATGTAACCAACCTTCCTTGGAAGAGTGATGGGTAAGTCTCGTTACTGCTAGATAGCATTCATTTCCACATTTGCCTTTAAGTATGAAGGCATTGCCAAATCCTTGACCTAAGATATAGGTGGTTTTTGTTCAAAGAAGGCCCCTGCTTTCTAATACCATAAAATCAGTTATCTTTTAACTAGATATTAAAAAACTGGCAAAGGTGTCTGATATACACGCTAATTCAGGCCTTCTTGTAAAAACACACGTGCTGAGGTTTAAGATTCGGATCAGACTGCTTGCATAGTTATTTCCAGACTCACTTTTATACCATCCAAAGTTTCCTTCACAGTCTGCAGACCCACCTTCTTAATACAAAGACAAGCTGTTATTTTTATCAACAACAACATCAAAAGTACTATATTGTTTTGAAATTAAACATCCTACTAAGGGAATAGTTAGTTTCTTTTATAGAGAAACAAATTGAATAAATTATACCTTAATTCCTATATTTATCTATGATGTTACTTTTTGAAAACAGCAGGTTTTTTATTCAAGACAGTAACAAGACCACAAAGGGAAGCTATTAAGTAATTATGCTGAGAAGGAAGGAATGTTCAATACTTTCCTCTGCTTCCAATCTCACTAATGAGGAATATTGTGTTTCAGATAGCTATTTAACCACATAGATGAAGTAGCAAAAATCTGAGCTTCAACTGGAGAGAAAAGGCCAAAAATAATAAAGGTGGCTTTCTCAAATTATGTATAGCTTATTAAATCTGCCATATAATACTTAAATAATAGGCCATTAGTGTCTAAGAGCTATTAGCAGTTATCTCTGAGCACCAACAGAAGATGGCAGAAAAAAAGAGAACTCTTCTCTTTATATTAGGGATTAAAGAAGGAACTAAGGAATTTACTGTCCATAAGCTTTATTCAATTCCTGTGAAATAAGTAGTATGCACATAATACATAAGAAGAAAATTAGCACCAGCCAACATGATTTGTCAAAAATCAATCATGTCAGGTTAACTTAATATCCTTCAGTGACAGGATAACAAACCTTGGGAATATGGGAATGGTAGAAAGTGTCATTTACCTTAACTTCACTTGTACTCAGAAACAGTTAAATGAACTTCAAATTACCCAAAGAGTAAATAAGAAAGCAGAAAAGCACAATGGTCTTTCAATATATATTGAAATATGTACAAGATACCATAGGAATACATTCTTGAACTGTAAATTCAGATTTGTGGTGAGTTGAAGGGCCTTACAATATACTTCTCTCAATTATAAGGAATAAAATTAAATTTACACATCAGAATAAAATACCAAAAAACTGCTTTAATAGCTTGAAAAAGGTGACTCAATTTTAAATTAATTTTAAAAGGTGACAAATATTCTTAAATAACATAGGAAGATATGATCTCAGCATTGGGCTAAGATTAAGTGACAAGCAAGCCTCTGTGCTTTTATCTGCACTGTTTCTTACCACTCAGATTATTTCTTCATGTACTAGAAACATGAAGAATGAAGATAATGTCACCTCAAACACCTACTTGATCTTTCTGTACTGAATTCATTTGTACATCTCCGAATTCCCCAAATACAAGGGAAGTGTCTTCAAATACAAGGGAAGTATCTTCCAGAATCACTCAGTGATAAAGTTTGTGCATCTCCAATGCTATCTATAGCATCACACAACCCTCATATACATATATAGCTCATCTTTCCATATGCAAATCCAAAAATTTGGGGCTTCTACCTCAACCAAAACTATTTTTGACACATTAAAAATTCAAAAGGAAATGCTGAGGCAGAACAAGTACCCAACATATACCTCTCTTTAAACTCCAGTAGCAAATTTAGCACATATTTGCCTATCATCAGGAACAGATGTTCTTGGGAAGGTTGCTAGCTAAATTCTATTTGCAATTTCAAAGGCCCTTTCGGGTATAGCCATATCATATACCTTCACAGCACTATGTCTCTCATTTTAAATCAAATCCATTTTATCACATAGCTCACCTCATTCACACATCTATAAAAATACCATGACAGACAAGACTGGATAAGAGAGCATCTTTCCTGCACAGCTTCACTGTGATCACAGGCATAGTGCAATTTAATTCTTTCTAGACAGTCTCATCCTAAAAGAACTTACATACCAATGTGCCACAGGAAAACCTTCTGCAGTATCCACTTTGCCAAATCTCAGAACTATTATTAGTGAAACCAATGGGCAGTAGCAAATACAACAAGTGGACAAAATACAGGATAACACTACGTTGAAGCCATGGCCTTTCTTCATTTCTCCAAAACACACAGCAACAAAATGTTTCATTCTACTTTAGGTTTACAACTATATCTCCACCTACATTGCATCAGCTGGAAAAGTGCTCATGGAGAAGAGGAAGTGGGGCTTCCTCCTCCCTCAAAAAGTGAACATCAAGCATTTGTGGTGCTTCCTGCAGAGGAATCAGTAGGCAGCATATAAGAAAATTAATGTCAAATGATCACACAAAGGAAGTTGCCAGAACCAGCTACAGAAACAGGGAATATCAGCATACAAAATTTCCATGGCTGTGATAAAATTATGATGAAAAAATTAGCCACAAGATATCAAAAGGAACAGCGCTTTATTTACTTTCCTTTGTTCTGCTTTTTTCCACTGAAGAAAAACTGTAATGTGCTTTCTTTTACAAAAAGAACGCCACAGGCAATGATGGCCTGTGCATCTGCATAGATTTACAGCACAAGAGTGAACAAAAAGAAGCTGTAGCTTCTTTTATCTCTTATTTTGTGCAAACCCTGACAGTCCTGCTGCTTGAAGCAGTCAAATCATAGAAATAATGCCAAGTCTGAGAAGGGGCTGTACTAGAAGTGAGAAGCATTCATTTGCTGTGGGTGAAACTTTTAGGCATCTGGGGAAGGACACAAAGGTTAAAAAAAAAAAAAAAAAAATCAACACAAGCATCAGCATTTGCCTAGGGATCATGGCTCATTTGCTTCCTGTACTGAGAAATTCTCCAGAGCAGTTATTTCATGTCACCCAGTCTGTCCCTCTTCTCCTGAAGCAACAGCAATGTATTCTACTTTCACCTTAGAGCATCTACTAAAACTTTGCATCAGAAGAACAAACCAGACAGTGCTGCAACAACTGGGGAGATGGGTGTTTTCTGTAGCTCAGTGCCTAGTTGTGTTATTTTATGTCTTTTTATCTTTCTAACAGATTCATTTACTCTGGCCACCTTGCCTGTAAAAGTTCCAGGCTCCCTTACAAACTGAAGCCACAATACTCCCAGTGCAGTAATGACCGACTGCCAGCTCTCTGTTTCAGTGTGTTGACTCTGACTTCACAACCATTCCAGTAAATCACCATTAGGTGAAACAACAAGACCACGAAATTCATACCATCATTATAAACTGTAAGCCAGCTGTTTCTCTTTCTAAAGTGTCTTTAATCTCATTTTATTTTTCCCTAAGTCACTACACAAATGCCACTGCCAAAGACTTATCTCTTGCAAAGATGCTGGGACAATACCAAAACACTCATAAAATCTAAACATATTTTATAATCAAATTAAACAATGCTAAACAAGACAAATTATTATACTTAGCTTTGTGCCCTGGGCTTTCTAAGATGATCTAAATCACAGTTCCCTTTCAACATGTCCTATGCAATTGGACTAAAGCCTGGAAAGGTATAGTGTAGAGCTTTCCTACACCTTCTAATTTCTACTTTAAAATTTATTGCATGCTGTTCTAGATCTGCCATTTATAGGGTATCAAAACAACTACCAGGTAAGTTTCATTTCCCTTGATTTCTTACAAGAAAAAAAACAATAGGTATATCCTATGCATATATGGTTTCTTAGTTCTCGATTCAAAAATGGTATAGATTGTTTACACACAGTCTATGTCATAGACTGACACAACTTCTAGCAGCACTCACCTGGCACAAGAAACTCACAGTGGGCATGCTGACAGCCAAGTTAATAAAATATGCAAAAGTAACATCATTAGATGGCTTAATTTCTTCTCCCTTACAGCTGTTAATTTTTTGCTCAGCCTATAATGTCTCTCTTTTTCTAAAATCATGTTCATTACATTTCAGGGAACATACACCTTCTAAACAATGTACTGGACCTCAGTAATAATAAAGTCTCTATTTGTTCACTAACAATCTCCATTGTCTCCTCAAATTTTGATTTGGAACACTGAGTTTTAAAGATTAACATACTTTTTAACTCAGTGAATCATACCGACTTGGACCAAAGCATACCCTTGGCTTATTCCTAAATTCAATATCCAGCAGGACCTGGACAAACTTGAGAGGTAGGACCACAAGAACTTTACAAAGATCAAAAATTCCAAGCGCACCTGGGTCAGTGCAATCCCAGACATAAGTACAAACTGGGAGAAGAGCTGACTGAGACCAGCCCTGTGGAGCTTGAAGGACCCAGTAGATGAAAAGCTAGACAGGACCTGGCAGTATGAGCATGCCAGGTCCTGTCCAGCAAGGCCAGTAACATCCTGGGCTGCATCAAAAGAGGTGTGGCCAGTGGGTCAAGGGAGGATCCTCCCTCTCTTCTCTGCGCTCTTGAAACTCCACCTTGAGTTCTGAATCCAGGTCTGGAGCCCTCAGCACACAAACTTGTTAGAGCAGGTCCAGAGGAGGAAGAACACAAAGACAATCAGGGGGCTGGACCACCTCTCCTTTAAAGACAGGCTGAGAAACCAAGGTTGTTCAGCCTGGAGAAAACTCCAGAGAGTTCACTGCAGCCTTCCAATAATTAAAGGAGGATTCTAAAAAAGAGGGAAAGTGGCATTTTACATGGGCAGATAGTGATAGAACAAGAGGAAATGGTTTTAAAGTGAAAGAAGAGACAGTAAGATTAGCTGTTAAGATAAAATTTTTCATCATGAGGGTAGTGAGGCACTGGAACAGGCTGCCCAGAGAAGTTGCAGATGCCCTGTCCCTGAAAACAGACAAGGTTGGATAGTGAGCAGTCCGGTCTAGTGGAAGGTGTCCCTGCCCACAGCAAGTGGGGCTGGAACTTGATGATCTTTAAGGTCCTTTCCAATCCAGGCCACTCCATGATTCTGTGATGCCTACCACACATTATCTTTCCTTTGATTTTCATATTTTCTATTCTTTACTTGTCACTCCACACAACTATTCTTTCATGTTTCCTCTTGTATGAAGATTATCTGTTAACCAAAAACCAAAGGTTCATTATAAATGCATGGAAAAAATTAGTTGCTCTTCAAGCCACACAGGATCATTCCACTGAAACACCCTTTTGATCACTGTTACCATCAGCATGAGTACCAACAACTACTTGTGTTCCCAAATGAGTATCACCTTCTATGCCACAGGAACAGATAAGCAGCTTTAGACAACCTCAACTGGTTGTCATTTCAAGAAGGCAATAAGAAGCTACCCTCCTCTTGCAGTCACTTACCAGCAATGTGAAAATAAAACCATGTTGCAAGTTCTAGCAGTGCTATTTCCTCTGACACTTTCCCTTCCTTGAATTGACTTTAATCCACAGAGGGAAACTTATCTGGTACCGTCAATCTATGAGACTGACGTGATGTTGGCTTTAGACAACAAAAAGCACTCCTGAAGTGCTGAAAGCTGGCTATACTTCAGACTGCTATTGAGTGATAGTTTAAACAAGAGGTTTTTCTAATGGATAAAGCCTGCTATAGTTCTTAGAACCTGATCACAACTTCCAAAGATGTCTCCACAATCACAAAATCCATGGGCTAATTTGGGGTTGTTTTGCACTCTTTTCCAATTGAAACAATAGTTGACACCATAGATAAAAGGCAACCGATATTTTCCGTGCTTTTTGAAAGAACATCCCTCACCTCCATCCCTCATTTCAGTCACAATCAAACACTTGCAAAATGTGTATTCAGGTTCTGCTGGCAGTGACTGTTTCATCCTTATGGAAGAGATCATTACCACACCTCTGCCACGAAAAAAAAAGGAGAGGAAACACTTATTTTCAACTAAAAACTGCTGTCCTCATCCCATGGAGTCTGAGATGCAATGATAAATTTCAAGATTTCAGATAATAGTAAGACATCTCGTAAAAAGGAAGTTTAGACAAAATGAGTATTAATTGAAACTCTAGCTTAGTGCAAAAATCCTAGAATCCACTTGTCTTCTAAATCTAAATAATTGTAACTAATCCTATGTAAGTGCCTTATCACATCAGCTCACTTAGAGACAATACTCATGGAAGGTCATGTCCACATCCAAATTCTTCAGCTGAACCTTCTGAATTATCTCCCTTATTTTCATTTAGAAGTACCCTTAATATATTATCTCCCTTATTTTCATTTAGAAGTACCCTTAATATAGAGGGAACAATGTTATAAGGGATGCAAATCTTCGACAATTGGGCTAAATTATCTGCTTACGGATAACAGCTGAATCATTTAAGATTGTATTCTTCTTACTGAGAACTACAGAAAGAAATTCAGAGTTAATTTATCATTAAACTGCTGAGCTATATGAAGTGAAAGATAATGGCCTACAAATTGATATATAGCTATTTCAGTGAGGGACGCCTTTTAACTTATGATGCAAACACATAGCAAAGAAATGAAATGTCATTGACAGGCTTCTTTCTTTTCTTTCTGGACCCATTTCCCCCCTCTTCCAAGAGAGGAAATTGTCATATATGCTAATAAAGAAAAAAGTGGGGAAATGAGATTTTGTGTAATTGTTCATTATGCTTCCAACTTTCTCAGAGGTGCCCGAGAATTCCAAATATTTAATAACTTTCACTTAACCTTTGAAATTTAAAGTTTAATTTCAGTAACCGAGGGAGGAGAAAGGCATTTGTTTCAAACAGCTTGCTGTGTTGCAACTTGCAGCAAAAGAATACTCCTCATTGCAGCAAAAAAAAAGAGAGAATAATAACCAAAAGACTTCCAGTATTTGATATGGAACATCCAAAATTGAATGTGAAGGGTGAGTGATTATTTCAGGATTAATAATGCATCCTCTGTTAAAATAAAGGAAAAATAGGAAAGCAAAAATCATAGTTCACAAACTGAGTCCAAAGACAGCAGGTGACAGAAAGCAGCGACCTCAGATGACTGTTCTAGGACCGCATCCCAAACTCCAGCACAATTAGCACTAATTGATCAGCAGTCTCAGTGGAAATGCCAAGAATTGTGCAAGCATTGAAAACCAAAGTCTCCACCTCTCCCCAGAAAGGATTCTTTCTCCAGGTCAGAGATCTGGAACACCAGTGCAGAGAAACCAGCACTTTTCCCATGAGCACAACCCTGTGCTCATAAATACAGGGCTCATCAGCAACTGAGAAGCATCTACAGATTCACAGAATCATTAAGATTGGAAAAGACCTTCAAGATCTTCAATTCCAATCGTTCACCGAGTACTGCCAAGTCTAGTGCTAACCCATGTCCCTACACACTCCATCAACACATTTTTCCTACACTTCCCTGAATTCTAATTCCACCACTTCTCTGGTCAGCTTATTCCAATGCCTGACCACCTTTTCAGAAGAATTTTTTCCTGATATCTGATCTAAACTTCCCCTGGCACAACTCGAGTTGAGCAGCATTTCACTGTGTTACCGCACTTGCAACACCTACCATATTTACCATATACCACCAGCAAATATAATTACTCTGTGACTATGAAGAATTGCTTTCTGTAGCACAACAGAGATACCAATTACCAAAAACACCACTGACATCTTCCACCCACATTGAATTACCCAACTATGCAGGGTTGAACAAGTTACTTTTGCTTTGAAGTAAAATTCTCTGCACCAAAGTGTAGCAAGAGTGCCCAGCATGAAAACATCACAGAGCAGCTAGAACGCAACACAGGTCTGCAAGCAGTGGATATGAAACAGAAAACTCTCAGGGCAACTTTGGAACATGATGTCTCTTACAGTTTGTCTTGATTAAAAGCAGAAGGGAAGGCAAAAAGGAGGCCAGAACCCTTCCAGAGTCCCTGATGACTAACAGTGACAGGACATCTTCAAACAGCATTATTTTCCCAGCTACCTAGTGAGTGCAGCTTTTTTTAAAAAACAAGCTCAAATGATCTGTCTGAAGAAGAGAAGAAAAAACTGTCAGTTCTCTAGACACAAACTGGTGAAGCACTATGCTGTTCTAGGCAACTACTGCTTCACGACTTCATGAATTTGGGATGGGCAATTAAGCCCTAAGGGAAAGAGTGGGGGAAAAATTGCTTCCTGAAAAATAGCAGCCATCAAAAAGCACTGTGGCAAAATACTATGACAAAAGGGTCTTATATCAAACATTGATCCAGCTCCTGTGGATGTGAAGTTCATGGAAGTCAAGTTTTCCATTAATGCTACATTCATACTTTAATAGAACTACCTCATATTTTAGATTCATTTTTGCTGCAAATAAGCAAAATATTTTCAGCTTAAAAATGAGAGTTGTTTTTATATAAATGTAAGAGGATTCTAAAAGCACGTCCTCAAATATTTCTCTCATCTCCTCTCTTTTTCTCCCTTCTACATTACTACAAAATGCTATTAAAAAGTGCCATATCCTAGAACCTATCTTAACTTTTGTTAAGCTGCATTTTGTTTGCAAATAGGAATGACTGGTGCAGCTCTTAAGAATTCTGAAATTCTGAAGCTTTATGTACTCTGCCATTTTTTTTCCTTGTTATTTCACCTCAAAGAAACCATTTTATTTCTAGAGAAGCCACCTAATACATAGAGGACTAGAGAGCACAAGGGTGTACAATAATGTACCCATTTATTATACAGTTTTATTTGGCACAGATCCTAATTAGACAAATGGCAAAACAAGGTGGTTTCATTTAGGTCAGCCCCATCACTCAAGATGTGCAAAACCTGTCTTCTGCTTGAGTTCTAAAAACATTATCTGAAAATGCAGAAGTGGAGGGAAGGTTAGATGACACGGTTTTATGCTATATTAAAATGCCTTATAATCATAGGCACATAATTCAGGAATGCACCAAGTGCCTGACTGTACATTACCACCATCCTGATTAGACTACAGCAAAAGGATTTGCTCATGAGTACATGCTGTAGCTGTTCAGCAGACTCATAGCAGGCACAGATTTAGATCAAAATTCAGCAGAGAAGTAAGAATTTTTTCACATGGAGTAAAATCATGAAGCTCTTTTTCATAGGAAGTGAGCAACCCACAGCTGAAAACTGCCACACTATCATTTTGACTATTTTAGTCTTCACTTATAAGCTAATAGGGCACTAGCACAGAGAATCATAGAAAATCACACGGTGGAAGACCTCTGGAGGTCAAACCTCCTGCCAATTCCAAGAACAAATTTCAAAGCTGGGTCTGCTGCTAAGGGCCTTATCCACTACAAGTGTTAATACCACCAGAGATGGAAATATAATAGTATCTTTTTTTGGGCAACCCACTCCAATGCGCAGTTACACCTCTTGTGCAGAATTGTTGCCCTTACACACAACTCCCTTGCTGCCGCTTATTCCCACTGCCTCTTTTCTTTCCACATGGCCCCTCCAAGAAGAGCCTTGCTCCAACTTTTATAGTAACAACTCACCAGGCATGCAGTGACAGCAGTTGGAAATTCCTGGAGCCTTCTCTCCTCCAAATTAAATGAAGTGAGCTCCCCTGCTGCTCTATTCCTATGTTGTGTGCTCCAAGCACTGCACTCTCCCCAGTCTCTCACTATCTGTCAAACTGGGGGCCTGAAACCAACTGTGGTATTCCAGACATGACCTCATGAGTGCTAAGTAGAAAAACATTAACACTTCTTCCTGTCTGGCTACGATCCGTCTCACACTTGTACCAATGCATTGGATTACTCCTTCTCAGGTGCAAGAATTGGCTTTGGGTTTTTCAGGGGCTTTTTTAAAAAAATTCATGGGGTTTCTGTCAGCATACCCCTCCCTCTTGAGGACCCAAGGAATGGAAACAAAACTGTTCCTCCACAGTCTAGTATCATTCACAAATCTGCTGAGAGTGCATTTTGTCCCACTCTCGATTCATAATAATGCTAAACTGTACCATTCTGTGTTTCATCCTTTAAGGAACACAAATGGTTCAGACAGTTGCCTTCCCATCTTTTGGCTCATCTGTCTTGTCCATATCTCTGATTCAGCTGTGAGAGACTGCATCCAAAGTCTTTCCAAAATCACGATCAGGGAACAGTACTGCTTTCCCTACATCCAAAGACACAGCAACAACTTTCTCACAGAAAGTGAACAGTTGGGTACCCTTCTCAAAATCCATGATGGTTCTTGACAATCACCGTCTTGTCTTTTATATTTGGAACTGCCTTACTGAAGTAAACCATTTCACAGGGAAATGCTTTGTTTAAGGACTGAGGATACAGGTGTCCTTGGGGAAAGACACTTAGTAAGCTCCTATCAAAAGGTCTCACTATCAAAAGGTCTTCCCAGTAACTTTACCTACAAGTTTCTCTTTGAAATTCTGCTCATTCTTTACACTCCAACTCCAATCAAAACCAGAATCCATACCTTTCTTCATGAACCAACATATACTATCCTAGGATGACTATGAGAGTTCTGAGACTCTCGTATCTCTCTGACCTATCAAAACATGAAAATAACCCTCCAATATACAACTGATTGTTTCTTCCCAGATCTCTCCAAAAGTGCAAAGGAAATCAATCAGTAAATAACATGCTTACAGTTAACAACATCTTGCCTACACACCAAAGCTCCTAATTATGCTTGTCTGTCACTGATAGAGTACAAACAAAGGTGCAATTTAATACCAATGGAGAACTGAATTCCATTATACTTATATTTCCAACTGGAATTTAATTTCTTGTCCGTATTTCTAATTTTCACTCACTTTTGACTCACTGGATAGTCATTTCCAACTTTCATTTACCTCATTTTTTTAAGGCTATTAAGAATTTTCTCCCTTCGGCCTTCCATTGTTTCTCTAGCTGCTGTGATCATTCTATAATAAAGGCCAGAAGCAAATCAACTGTCACGTCCCAAGACTTCAAGATGTTTAGCATTTCAAGTATTCCCCACCAGTTTTCAGCTTTACAACTTTTAATCCAAACCAGAAAAGAAATTCTGTCCATCTCATTCATTTAAAATGACCATTAATTGACACACATTCCTGGCCTATTCATGTTCCTTCAAATAAGGGTTATATCCTGCCACTAAACACCATCAAGGTACCTTGTTGCCTTTGATTAGCTGTATGTTAGCCCTGTTCTGCTTATCAAGAACTCAAGCCATGTTTCAGTCCTGTACATACTCTCTCTCAAGAAACCACACTGAAAACCACTTCTACAATCATTCCCAACGCAAACAAGCTGTGGGTGTTCTGAGGCAGGGTGGTTACCAGCTACACTGCTCAGCTGTTTTCTAAAATGGTAAATCCTGAACTCCTGAGAGGCTGATCATTAGATATTAGTAACATCTCCTTTTTCAAAATAGCCGTTTTGTTTTCATCTGTTCACTTCTAGCCTCACTGTATTTTAGTAGATAATAGTCATTATTATCCAAAGCTCCTTTTAATTCTGGCCTCCTCCCTTCAATAAAGCTTTTTTTGTAGGTCTAAATCTAATTAGAATGTCCTTTATACAACTATAACCATATCAAGCAGTCTGAACTTAACTTTCTCATCCAAAAAAAGAAACTGTCTGCATAATTTAGCAATGCTTTTGACGACACTTTTTCATTTTCCAATCAACAACGTGCTTAATACAGTAGTCTACTTCAGAACATGTTTCCAAAATTAACTTTTGTTCTCACTTCTACTGTCCAAAGAATGTACTATATTGCTGCTCCTCCTCATCCACATTTTTATACCTGAGTATGTCAAGTGCCAATGATTTATTTTCTAATTAAACTCAGTCATGTAAACATTAAAAAACTTGTATCTTTGTCAAATTCATTGGAACCAGGAATAACTTACACATTTCTCAACAGCTTTCCAGGCTTTTTTTTTTTCCCCTGCCCCCATGACCTTCATATTTTTTTCAAAATTTCATGGGAACTGAGCCTTTGCTGCTACTCGCAAAATACAATATGATGTAAATGTCTTTTAGAATGCATCACCAGTATCACAGCAAAAATGGTTTTGGCTGACCCCAGCATTTGCTGTGCTTCTAACTTCCTGCAGTTTTATAAATTTAACACTAGCCATAAAAAGAATAAAAACATAAAATAAGAGGACTGCATTTTAAGTTATTTATTCTTTTAAAAAATTCAGGAGACATGTTTCTGATGCATTTCAAAGCTGAGGAAGTCAGGAACTCTCCCAAGTTACCACATGAAGACTCATGTTGGATCAGGTTTGAGACCTGAGTATTTTATATGAAGGAAGTTGAATATTTATTTTTAACGCAAGTTCTCAAGAATTTATCAAAAAAGTGAGAGAAAAATGAGAAAAAAACCTCTCAGCAGCTAGGTATGTTCCTCAGCCTATTTTCCAGTGGACAAATGCTCCAGTCCCTGGAGCAGCGTGTTTCAAAAATACCACAGTCAAATTCCACGAGCAGGATAGATATTTCAAGGTAATCATTCAGCTGTCTGCCAGAGATGCACTATTCTTTACCTTCTGTCAGGAAAGCTAAAGTTTCACAATTCTCTACTTTATTTTTATACATAATGTAGCTCTGGTCTCTCAGAAAAGATCTATCAATTAGTACCTTAAAATTATTTTTTCTGTTATAAATTCATTCTAGTCAAGTTGGATATAACTAATAAGTCTTCCTTTAAGGAATGATCATATCAGATAAAACAGTGCAGATGACAGCCTGTACAACAGTTTTCTGATTGTTCATTATCAGTATCAAAATCTTACACAAGAGTTTTGAAACAAAGCTTCTAACAACAATAAAGCAAAACTTATTACATACTGACAACACAATGCCAAGTGCAGACATTTTGCCCTGGTATGCCACTAATTTCAATGTAAAAGAATCAAATAGCAACAAGTGGAAAGGTCTATCTGGCAAAAAAAATCTTGGTATGAAGAAATTTGTGAAAGAAAAAGTAGCAACAGAAGAAATTTCCCAAACTTGGGATTTTGTGATTTTTCAGCCATGCTATAGTATGCCACCAAAGTGTTTAGTTTTGTTTTTGCTATAAAGAAATTTGCAAAATCTGGACTATGAATGCTGATTGCTACTATTATTACTGCTACTATTATATGAGGCTGTTAAAAGGAATAATCATGACTTTTCCCAGTACAGTTAAGTAATAAAAGTCTTACTTCTTCTTTAATAAATAGTGTAATTTAAAACAAACACTAAACTTCAAGAATTTGTCTTAAATATTTTATTGGTCCCCTCTTACCCTTCAGAGGACACTTCACATGAAACATGTAGATGTAGTTCATGAAGCATCTACCCTGGATACAATGCACTAATTCATGCACTATAGTAAACAGCTTCTCTTCTGCAGATCTGAACTATACCAGTGTATCCAGACAGTGCATAAGATATGTACAAACATCTGACATTCCAAAGACAGGAGTATACAGGGCACTACAAGAAATCCTTCCTGACATGCTGTCATGCTTGCTTTTAGTAATTTCCATACATTTTCTCATCTAAGCATTAACATTTCCATCACCAGACTTCCATCTATCATTGCCTTACATTGACACCTGCTGGAAGTGACTGGGATCGTAAACCATTTCTTTTTTTCCCCTCCTCAATTAGTGTCTGATTTAACTCTACAAGAAGACCAACAATTCTACCTTCAGTAAACTAAGCACAGACATCTGAAAAACTCAGCCACATGACTTTTTAACAAGAAAAAAAAAATACACTGTGTAATTTTAAGCAATGTGTGTTCCCAAGATTATTACTGCATGGGTTCTCAATCAGAAAATGTATTTTAATAACAGACTTTTAGAAGATTTTTTTTTTTCACTACCTTGGGTAGATTTAAACTCAACAAATTAAGTATACAACCATTTACTGGGCTGTCAGGCTAATTAGCAAATAATGTTACTGTAAGAGTCACTAAATAGTGTCTTGACAAACATTTTACAAACAAGTTTACAAGTTTATACACAAAAAATGTGACTGAACAGGCAATTATAACCCATATCTTTACATTATTAAAAAAATCTACTTTGTTCACAAAAGCAAACAGGCTGTTTAATGGCAACTCATAGACAAGAACAACTGAGGACTGCTTGTTAAAACAGCTTGTGTGTACACAAACTACTGTCTCTCATACTTCCTAATGAAGATGCATCTATTAGTACAGCTTGGTAAACTGAAGCATGCTGAAACAGCTATTTGAATAAAATGTTTTTCCCCATATGCCAGAACTTCATCTACAAGCTTCACTGTTACAAACAACATCCTGCATGATACTTTTTCCTTACTTTCAAACCCTACTCTAAGGAAGGGGTCTCTCATTTGATGTAATTTTTAAATTCCTCACAACAGAAAGCACATTTCAGATAGAAGCAGGTAGGATAATTTAAGGTGGCTTTGCTTTATCATCAGAAAAAGACTGGTTCTCACACACCTTGTATGCAAAACACATATTTTCATCAAAAACACAGACACTTTTAAAGTATCATAAGCAGCAAGAAGAGAAAAACAATTTCAAGGCAGGCAAATAGAATTTATGTAATGTTATGTCTGTATACATACAGCTGAAGACCTATCAAATTTTATAATTTTGCAAAGTTTCAAGACAGAATTCTTATTCTA
Source organism: Cettia cetti (assembly GCA_013401135.1). Lineage (NCBI taxonomy): Eukaryota > Metazoa > Chordata > Aves > Passeriformes > Sylviidae > Cettia > Cettia cetti. The sequence continues at coordinate 90,176 of VZUI01045416.1, read as the reverse complement.
AAAATTCAATAATATTAACACAGTATGACCACCTCACACCAGCATCAACACTGCAGCAGTATTAACTCATGGACTTTACAGATTAGTTAAAAGTTTATTAATTTTATTTACTTGTTTTAATCTGGTGAGTTATCAAATACTTTTAGAAGTGAATTTTACTAGGTATCCTAGATCATCACCATAGTATTAAGGTTCAGAAATATTGAGCCTGTAAAAAAAAAACAAAACGTAAACAGTGTCATTGGCCACCAAACCAGGTACCATCTAAAATAGCAATAAATGGTAGCCTATGTCAGCATGCTTTTCCTCCAAATTTTCCTGATTTTTTTAATTGAAAGAGCTCAGTTGGTGAAGGCAGAAATTAATGGCTGAGTATTAAGTCTGCTGAACTCATTCCTAATTAAAAGTTTCATAAAGCTCAACAGGAAAAAACACTGGGCATGGAAAAACACAGTTATTCTACAAAATGGGTAGATAGGAGTTAAAGAACCACATTTACCAAGAAGAAACTAACTCCCTGGGAAAATAACTGGTAGTATTTAAGAAAAAAAAAAAAAAAAATCACTGAACATAACAGTTTCTTTCCAGACACCTAAAGGTGGGCAAGAGAACACTTTTCTAAAAAAATGCATCACTCTGACAAGCACAGGATTGTTTTGGGTTTTTTTGGGGGGGTTTTTTCTTTTGGGTTTTTTTTTTTTTGTTTTGTTTTTTTTTTGTTTTTTTTTTTGTATTGCATTCTTTAACAAAACACACATGGAGAGGATTACAGGCTTAAAAAAACTAGATAGCCTAAATGATTTTGACACTCTTCCCATGCTCACTTTCTTTTCTTTTAATCTCAGAAAGACAGAGTTAGCAATACACAGACTCGACATTTAGGGCTTATGTTTCTTACCTTACAAAGCTTCTGGTAACGGGGAGAAGAAACTGCCATCCTCTGTAAACGATGCAACAACACCACAACTTTCTGAAGAGAGGTTCTCACCACAGCCATCATTTTAAGTTTGCCACACTTCTGAAGGTACCTCAGAATTTGCATTATAAATGAAGAGCAACTATCATTTCCTCCCGGTCACTGGACAATGATTTGCCAGCTCTCTGAGCATGCTCTCTTCCAGGACTGCTTTTGCAAGCTACAGGCTTTTTATGTTTCAAAGGCAAAGAAGATTGATACAGCATAAGTTTTTCTCCCAAAATGACCCCGCAAAACAAATGCAAAAAAATAACAGTCTTCACAGATTCTTCTAATCGGTACTGCTCAGCTCTGCTTTTGCAGAGGGCAAATGAAGTTAAGCAGCCGATCGTCTGCCACTGTTCAGGAGTGCACTAAATAGCCTGAAAAAGGTTATTAATTTAAGCCTGAAAGCTGCAGGAACAAAAAAAGAATTCCTTCAGGATGACGGCCCCAGTGTATCACAACAGTTGTTCTTCCCTAGTAGCTGCTTTCTATCAGCAGACTGAGTGTTTGCTCCCTCACTCTGGGAAAGGATGCTCTCGTTCTCAGACTGAACGCAGCTCTGGCAGAGCTGTAGAGTGAGTGAATAACAGATTGTGTTATAAATCTTGAGAGAGGAGCACAGGGATACCTGCCCTCATTATATCAGCCATACAATAAAGGCTAATAAATCACATAGGCGTTTCTCAAAACTAGATTACCCAACACAAAAGGGAAAACTGCAGGGGGTAAACCTCCTTCTGTAAAAACTCTCTTAAAGCTAATTTAGTCGAAGGGATCTCAAAGGATCCTCACTTGCACCATGAAGCAAGAATGTTTTTCACAAGCAATTTCCAATTAAATATTTTCTGGAATGACTTTAGACAAGAAAAAAAATAGGGTTTTGACAAAGTAAAAGCATACAGTTGCATCATCAACCCTTCTCTAAGTCATCCTTCAATCTAAAGAGCTAACAATTTTGATGTATTTCCTAAGACAAAGCAGAATTATTTAAGCCATGTAAGGATGACAGTAGAATGTTCAAGAGCATGGAAGTGTTTTGCTACCAGCAAGGCATTCCCAATGCGATACCGCCAATGTACTCCTAGGTGTGGCAAAACTGCAGCATAACCAGAGCCAGCTACTTCTTGCTTCCAAAGGTGCTTTGATGAACCTACTTAAACCTGTATCAGTGGGGCTGCTGTACCAAAGGTTCAGGGAAGCCTGAACACAGTAGGTGGAGCACTGAAAATGATTTAAAGAGCATATTTCCACGTGCAAAGACACCTACATGTTTCAGGCACATCAATCAATACAACATGCAGGCAACAGCTGTCCTGACAAGTTCATATGATCCAAAGCAATGCACACCTTAGATGTCAGTGCATTATACACTGCTTTGCCTTTTCTAAGGCACTTTCCTACAAAGGAGATGAATGAAAGGTTCAGGTTCTTCATATAGGACACTTGAAAACTCTCCCCCATCCAACTCTGTGAAGACAACCTTTTCATCTTTATTTTTAGGACTGAGTCAATGCTTCTACCACTCCTCACATAAACCCAATTTCCCTGTACTCGGCCTTCCTCTTGATCTGTCCACAACAATATCAATATCATTTTGAGTAAACAGATATAAAGATTCCACTCTGTATATAGAGATCTTACCATCTGTATTCACCTTGCCAGACATAATGACTTCTCATCTTCACCACTTATTTGAACTGTTCCTCTGCATGCCATTGCTCCTGGCTTACATCCATTCCCACCAGAAGTCTGCTTCTTTAACCTTCCAGATTGACACTACCATGATTAACTGACATGCTCTTACGAAATACCTTTTATGGAAACCTATGAAGCAGCAGAACTCTGAAACTGTGAAAGCATTCAGAAATGGCTGTGCAAAAGCTCAAACCTCTTCTGTGTAAGGGACCCTGCACTCCACACCTTTACTTCAGTTTTGCTTTTTATCTTCCCAGAACTTTCAATCTACAAGTTTGAATCAAGCAGTGAGACAAACAGCTACCCACTACTTATGGTAATTTTTTTTACAATATAACAATATTTTTGAACTATTTTGAACACCTTCACATCTGTAGGCACAGGACTTCACATGCATTGCACGACTTCTAACTATTTCCTAGCTTATTTTCTGCATCTTTTTTCAAATTAGGTTTTAATCTCTTCCAAGTCACTGCTAAACATTTTCCAACACAGACTGTAGCATTTTGGCACTAACCTGAATGGAAAGTCTTCTACAACATTTAGATACTGAGAGAATTAATTGAACTGACTGATGATTGTGGATTTCTCCTTCTCAAAAAGACACTACTGCCACACTCAAAGTCTGCATAATTTGCATAGTGCTGTTGCTGGCCTCAGGTATCACAATGGATGGCAAAACAAGGCTTCAGGGCTTACTTCATTGATTCCACTGTAGAGTGACTTGAGCTGCAGCCAAACAAGTTAAACCCAAATGTAATGGAGGATGATCCTGCCATGCATGCACAGATGCCAGTATAACAGATGAACCTATTTTGAAAATGCATGACATGTAACAACAACAACAAAAAATGTATCATGTTTGGTCTAGGTTCAGCTCATTCCACCTAGAATTTATCACACCTTAAACTCATAGTAAAGTTTTACTTCATGCCCTTGGGGGCAGAGGCATCTTCAAGCAGAGTAGAGAAGGTTATAATCCTACGTTCTTCTTAAAAACATTTAACCACTAACCTTAAAACCAATACTTCTTTACAAATTAAACAAAGTGCCAAGAGAACAACAATGCTATTTTACACCACATAACAGGGGAACAGGAAATTATCTTTGTTAAGCATATAATAAGCTGAAGAAATTGCAAGGGAGTGGGCTTGATTGTTTGAGGTACCAGCAAGACATTAAGAGCTTCATTTTTTTTTCAGAAATGCAACAAATACTTGAAAACAAAAACAGTGTTTTTGGAATGTTTGCTAGTGTCATGATACAAATGTCTTCATTTACATTTAAAGTAAGACTGTAAGATGGTAGGAGACAAAGTTCATTCTGGAAGTCATCATGCTATGACAGTCTTTGACATGCTCTACTTCACTTCCTTGAGTAGCCAAAAAAGGCTCACAACATTACGTAAGGTCATGGGTGAGTTAAGTGATGATACTTCACATGCACAGTGTATAGATACAGTATCAGAAACAGATGCACAATATCTGGTACCAGGACGCTCAACCAGGGATGGTCATGCCCAAGCACATCCACCTGCCTTTTCAGCTGTTACAAGCCAGGACAACATGCATAGTAGGGCTGGTTATAATAGACCTCCTTCTCTCACAGCAGGCAGTCTTGCCCAACAGCTCTCCCCTCATGCAGCACAACTCAGGCAATTCTAAACAGATTGCAGCCCAAGAATGAATGGCAAACAACCTTTCACATTCACAGCGCCTCACGGCCACACAGAGTCAACAAACTGTAGAATAAGCTGCATCTTGCTGTGATTGACTACACAGAATGCAAGGTAATGCAGAAATAAGTCTATTTACACATAGCACTGCCTTCTGTTGTTAGCTGCCTATGCCCTGTTTTAGCTCTTCCACCTCCACTACATTACAGTAGTTGGGAGTGGTGCCAATGGAAAGCATAATGTTAAGTTCCAGTTATCACCACTACAGAGCAGTCTGAGCATTTCACAAAAAGCCACACCTCTACAGATGAGTTTCCTGACTGATTAGAATCATTTGACCATTGATGAGTGACATGCCATCTTCAAGAGATACAAGCTTCCACAAAATATTGTTCTTCACTATGATTAACAAGAATAGCTTGTTATCAGATACTTTTAACAGTCTTGTTTCATTTCAATTCAGCATAGATATAAACAGATTAAGAGCACTACTAAAAGCAACATCTTTTTTTCATTATAAGCTGCTCAAACCCTCTTAGATCACAGATGACATTAATCCAAACACAGAGTGCAGGATTTAATAAGTGAATGTCAGTTAAACTCCTCAGTCATTTCTAAGGTTTCCAGTTTGGGGCCTGAACAAGAAGGAAGGCCAGCTGGGGAGCTAGGGAGAGAGAAGAGGTAATCCAGGCACGACAACTTCTTAGATTGCTAAAAAAGCAGGAGGAAGGTGGCAGACAGATATAAGAGAGAGTTCAGCCCAGGAGGGCTTTACTTGGAGGGAAGTAGATTAAATTGTTTGGTTGGACAATCACACAACATGACTTGGTTTAATGAAGCGTACACTTCCTGAATGCAGTCACCCTCCAAGGACATTCAAGAGCCCTCAGTGCCAAAGACATACACAAAAATATCTACTTCAAACCATAGGAAGACAAATCTGCTTCCTTCATAAACCTGACATCTAAAACACTGTTTTAGGAAACACCTTTCAATAGGCTGCAGCTTTCCCCAAATAAGTAGATAGCTTTTCTTCATAACATTTGTCATTGAGAGAAAACCTGAATAACAGCAATATTATTTAGTTTCTCACCTGCATTTGCTTTCTGAGTTCCCTTATGCAGACACTATCCTGAGCAGCGTTCTCACGCTCGGATGCATCTGCCAGAACATTAACTGTGGTCTCTGCCTCTTGAAGCCATTTGAGGAAGCTCTCCAGATCCTTGTGTGTGGCCTGTACTGTCTTCATCTCTGTCTCCAAGAAATTCTGCCTATCAACAGCTCTGAAAAGAAGACAAGTGTCAGAATATCCCCCCATAACATGCAGCATTATATACATCATAATGAAACTCGTAAAAGGAAACCTGGAAGATATCTCTAGTAAGAAACTATTCATCTGTACAGCTTGCTTTATCATTATTTATATCATTCTTTTTAGTGTTTCTATAGCTACCCACAGATGTCCTGAACTGGTTAGGCATTTGACAGAACTTTTTAAAAAGGCACACAGTAAAAACTCAGTTATTAATTAAAAATATAGGTTTTCCTTTTGGAGTATTACCATCATCAACTTAGGGTACCCCAAATGGTAGAAGTGTTATTTCCATGTGTGAAAAATTGGCTTCTCCCCATCAACAAAGTAGAAGCACTGAGTGCTTGGGGTTTTTTGTTCCTCTTTTACAGTGAGCAGAAACACTGCCATAAATTCTTAAGAGTTTAAGTACTAAAAGATGAAAAGTCAGATACCTGGTTCTCTCTGCTAGGCGATGAGACTTTTGACACTATCACTCAAACAGAATAATACACTGCCATCCTAGCAGTCGAGCCACACTCAAGAAATTAAACCTAAAAATGACTGGCAGAATATGGTCCAAATTTTCAATCATCCAAAAGATTTCCGACTGATGCAAACACTAAAGTTTGTGTCTGTTAAGGGATTTTTTCATGTAATAACAATATAATCCTAACATTTTAAGTTATCAGCAACTTCAAACAATTTCCTAGAAAAAAAAAATCACCTTATAGTTCTGCATAACAGTACTGTTTCTGAGTGATTGAAATGAAACTCAGTTGAAAAACTATTATAGTCAGCAATTTTAAAAGCTCTGATTAGCAACATTAATAAAGCATGACAAACTAAATTTCATCCATTTGAGGCTGTTATTCTGCAGCACTCCTTCTCCCGAAGTCAGGACAAAAGAAATGAGCTGTTCCACACCAGCACACTGTAAAGGAACCTCTAACAGAGCTAACAGACAGAATGCTTCTGCTGAGGAAGTAGAAAGTTCAATTTTATCTTCACATCAAGCACTAGATGTATTATAAGATTTTGGCGGTAAAGTGATATTTAATTTCAAGACAAACAAGGCCAAAACACTCAGTATTTGATATTTCCACATTTCTTCAGACAGGCCCAAACTTGTGTCTTCTGCATCCTCCCATCTACTTCAGCTTTATTTCCTCCTTGTTGTGCTGTGGCACAAGTACTGCTCAGCAGTATGAAGGAATAACCATGTCTGGAATTGTGAATTTCAGAACTAGTTAAAATATTCCTTTTAGAAAAGAAGCAGTGGGTGTTCAGTACCATTCAGGATGACATTTCAAAGCAAGTAGCCTGGTTTACTAGCACATCAGATGAGACAGATGCAACAGCTGTTTTCTTTCAAGGATTGTCAGGAAATCTCACGCAACCCCAATTCTGCCAGGCTCACATTCCTAAGTTTTAGCATAACCAACTGAATTTTTAGAGACAATTTGCACAAGGATAACGTTGCAACCCCTACTTTAGAAGCTCAGGTCTTACATTACTTGTTAATAATTGCTTTATCCAAAATAAGAATCTAGGAATCATTCCTGACTTTGTGCTTGCCCAAGTTTTGGCTAGCAGCAAATGACTAGGAGAGTGAGAAGCCTTCATTCTTGCTTCTCCTTGCAGCTGGAATGCTTTACCCAGTCTTGAGAAAAAAATAGTAAGTAGCATGTTAGGGATAACAAGTAGTCTTACAGATACTGTCCAGAAAAGATAATAAATATCAGCCAAAAATTAGAGCACACCAAGGAACAGTGAGAAAAATGTAAAATAAAAGCAGTTATGAGCTCTAACTTCAAAACCCTCTCCCTCTGCAGGGATTTTCTTCCCTAGCAGGGGGTTAAGGCCAAAGGTGGAAGAACAGGAGTGACAGCAGGAAGAACAGACTTAATAAAGGTGACCTTCAAAGAAAAACAGCAGCCCCAAAGGATGAAATACTAAGTGACCCAGATCTCTAAGTCTAAGTACTGATGTATTAGATAGGAATTGAGACAACCTCAACTTTCAAGTTAACAACATTCATTGAAGAGTATTGTCTTCATCCTAAAGTTTTAATTTCTCAAGCTTTCAGATTTGTTGAGCTTTAAGGAAAGAATGAAATCCTATTACTGACCCACTGCTGCCATATATTTGAATTAAAGCTGAAATACAATCCTGTCACTAAATACATACAAATTTACAACTAGCATTGTAAGATTACATGGGTGTTTTTAAAGAGGACATGTATAGCAGTAGTGAGCAACACTTTTAGAGAGCAGATGGAAATACTTTCCTCCTTGCTAGTAAAGACCTCAAACATAAAACAGAAAATGGAGAATTCTGAGCTGCAGATTAAAAACTACCCCATGGTCTAAAAACATAACTCAGATTTTCAAATAATTCTGACACAATTAGAGCAGCCTCAAAAGACACAGGATCTGTACATCTTCTAGCCTGCAAGAACTAAATGTGAGGAGAAGCTGGAGAATTCTTTTCAAATCTAGTAACTTCATACAGTGATAGTGGAGAAAGTCTACACAGATTCTATTGGCAAACACACACCCAAAGAAAAAAAAATTCGTTATTTGATTATTTAAATTTTCATGGCTTTGTTTCAGGTTTCTGTTCCACCCAACTATTTTTTTAGATTTATACTAAAAATCTGCAATACATATGTGTGTGATCAAAAGAAATTCAGAAACTAACATCCGAGACAGTACAGAAAGCAACTATAATCCATTATCTAGGCAGCACAAACATAGAATGACTACAGTCTCACCCTGAAGTATAAAAATAGAACATAAATAGCGACTGGGCAAAGTATCCAATTTACACAATGTCAAGCTGGGGAGCTTCAATCTCTTAATGCCAACAGTTTTAAAATAAGTTTCTACACTTTACATGATATGGCTATAGTCTTCCTGGTGGTGTTCTTATGGTAGGACCAGGACAACAATCCTTCCAGGTAATGTTACTAAGGACCCTTTCCACAACCTTCAAATAGAGGAACAAACTCTATTTTAAAGCATTATGCCATAAACACGGATTTATTCTTATAGAAACCATAGGGATACATGTCCACTCTATGTATAAGCCCCATATGTCCCAATATCCATCACTAAAAGTAAGCCTCACCACTGGTATTTCTATTTCCTGCATTTAAAGCAAGTATAAAAACCTTCATCCTGTTGAAAAGGCATTTTAATTGCACATTCTCCCCTTTTAATTCTACCATGCTGCTCAGATGGGGTTACACTGAGCAGCTCCACACTGGCTACCCACTGTCTCTCAGAGTTGTCCTTTATATTCTGCCCCTAGTTAATAAACAAATCAGATATTCACCTTCCTTAGGCTGCAGACTTCAAACAGTAGCTCCAGTGATCATTAAGGAGCTTCAGCTATACACAACAAAATGCAGGCATTTATTATTTTAGACTTTAAGCAGATTCCAAACTAATTAGAGGCTTCCGGGCAGGAACTCTTCTTTCTGGTCACCTTCTCTGAGTAGTGGGCAGTTTTATGCCAGCTCTAGCTATAACACTGCAAAGTCTGAATGTGAATGAGACTACTACAGAGTTTTAGTCTACTGTCAATGCCAATCCAACAAGGATCCAATGTTTCCCTTCATCCTCTAATTAAGTAGGAAACAAGCTGCCACATCCAAAGCACAAAATGACAAACTATTTTCCTCCAAGGAAGGATAAGATGACATTCTACCCTGCTTCCTTTATTACCTGCTCATGGAGAACATTCCTGGTGAGAAGGACTTGGGGTTGCTGGTGGGTGAGAGGCTGGACACGAGCCAGTAATGTGTGCTTGCAGCCGAGAAATCCAATTGTGTCCTGGGCAGTATCCAAAGCAGCGTGGGCAGCAGGGCCAGGAGGGGATACTGCACCTCACCTCACACTCTGGTGAGATCCCACCCGGAGTACTGCAATCCAGCTCTGGAGCCCCAACTTAAAAGGATGTGGACCTGTTGAAGCAGGTCCAGAGGAGAAGCACTAAAATATTCTGAGGCCTGGAACACCTCTCCAATGAGGAAAGGCTGGGAGAGTCAGAGTTGTTCAGCCTGGAGAAGCAAAGGCTCCCAGGGGACCTTATAGCAGCCTTGCAGAGCCTGAAGGGGGCCTACGTGAAACATGGAGAGAGGCTTTTTGCAAGGGCATGTAAAGACAGGAAAAGAATAATAGCTCTAAAGTGAAAGAGGGCACATTTGGATTAGCTATTAGGAAAAAAAATCCTCACAGTGAGAGTGGTGAAGCACTGGAACAGGAGAATCTGTGAATACCCCATCCCTGGAAGTGTCCAAGGTCAGACTGACTCCGCTTTCAGCAATCTGATCTAGTGGGCTATGGTCTGCCTGTGGCAGGGGGGGTTGGAACTGGATGATCTTTAAGGCCTCTTCCAATTCACACCATTCCATAATTCCACAATTTCTATAACCTTCTCCTCTCACTCCTCAAGAGATAATATCTCCTTAAGCTTTACTAAGCAGGCTTTTCATTCCTTTTACTGACATCCCATTCCAAAAGCAGCTGCTTCTTTCACATGCACGTATATACATATAGATTTTAGTTGTCATCTTCCCCACTCTCACATACAGAGGATCAATTTTGTCTTCTCTCCCTCTAACCACAATGCCTATAGACTTTTAGATTTCAGAGTCAGACACTATTCTAAATGTTAGTTGTCTATCAATACCAAATACTCAAAATTATTTCTGCAGAAATTAGATTACCCTGCAGGAAAAAAAAATGCATTAAAAATACCTTTTCATTGAGACATATCTGCAGATACATCTTCAATAGAGGATGAATAGAAAGAAGCTTCAATTAAGTCTCAGTTCCTACAGCACAAGATGGGAGTACTGCAAGGAATGCACTTGAGAACCCAAAGCACAGCCCCGTTCAGGGGAAGTTGCCATTAGATGAAAGGCCAGAAGAAAGTAATGCATGGGAAGAGGAAGCTGAACACTTAGAGCCTTAAGAAAAGGCTAATACATAAATCGTACCAGCAATAAAGAGAGGAACTTTTAAAGGCACTAAGAGAATAATAGCAATGGGAAAACCTGAAACCAAACATGAGAAGCCCATTCTTTTTCTGCTCAAAAATATACCACATAAATGGGAAGTCATAGAGAAGCTTTCCATTAAGAACTGTGGGAATTTCAATCATGAAAAAAGCTTGACTGCAATTGACTAATTATCCCCAGCAGCCCTAAATGCTGCACTAAAGCACACTGAGAAGAGACTACAATACACATGTATAGAGAGAATGCAAGTTTAAGACACCAACTGCTACAGATAGAGTGAAACCTTGTAGTTACCTTTGGTTCAGATTAACCCAGCAAGTGTTCATCTGGTCAGTGGTTTCCTTCACCTTCCTTGAGTCATCATCATGATACTCACGAAGCAGTTTATTAGAAAGATCATTGAATGCTGCTACTGTGATGTCACCTCTGTGCAAATCCTGTACCAACAGCTAAAAAGCAATGCAAGACAGATTAAAATCAGACTATTTCTCATATTATTCATTTTATCACAGATTATAAACCCCTCATTTTTTTTCTTTTATAAAAAGCAAAATGTGTACATTTTTCATCTAGGAATAAAGCCTTAAAGAGAAAATCTACAGATATTATAAGTGTCTTGATAATGAACTAATCAAAACAGAAATAGGTGAGAAAGTTGTATTTGTCAGAATTGCCAAAGGTTAGAGAAATCCTCTTTTATAGTCTACTGGCAACAGAAATAAAAACACTTCTGTATTTTGAGTAGCACGAATAAGTCTGAAACATTATAATGGCAATATAAGCAGCATCTAAAAGTGGCATAAATGAAATGTGCAGTATAAAAATTGATTTCATTCTTTGGGGTTTTTTTGTTTTGGCTTTGTTTTTTGTTTGTTTAAAATTAAGAAAATACATTAGAAACATTTGTTTATTGTGGCATGATACTTACAATGTGCCTTGGCATTAGAGAATGTAAACTCAAGATTATTTCTAAATGAAAAATATTTGCATATATATGCACACACACAGAGTTAGATATTACGGCCTCTAACTTTCTGTTTGGGCTTGGGCCTGTTTTCACTTAAAAAAACAAAGCAGACCTAATAGTCCATTTCTATTTTCCTGCTCATGTAGAGATAGACACTACTCAGATAGTTATGCAAAGCACACAACTTCACTGTGTACTTAAATAGCTATGGATAGGCAAGCAACTCTCACAATCATATTCCCTGCCTCTTTCCCTATCCAGCTGCTGCACCCCTACATTGCCCCTTCATGAATATATATGTGCATATATATATATATATGCACATATTTTTTTAAACTCTATTACATCCCTGTTCTACATAAGAGCCTCTCCTCATTGCTTTGTATCTTAAGTTCTCATACTGTGCCACCTACAGCCTGGCCTTTTTGTGACAGCCACCAGGACAAAGGACACTAGACTTACAGATTTATCACAGCAAGCTTGACATGATATAAAAAGACTCAAAGATTGCATGGAAACTGGGGGAAAAAAAAAAAAAAAAAAAAAAAAAAAAAAAAAAGCATTGGATATGCCTGGCACCCACCAGAAGTAAAGTTCAGGACTATTTAAAATACCTTAGTCCATTCCTTGACTTACTAAGCTACTGTTAAATATTTCTATTAAGTCAATTCCGTGACAGTATCATTAAATTTTAATTTGTCTGGGGTTCAAGCTTTTTGCATAATATCATTTTGTTGATGCTACATTATACTCATTTCAGCTAAACTTTCAAAGACACACATGCACAGATGCCACTTGTTTACCTCCCAGAATGGAATGCTTGGGAAGTCTGATATATTGAAAAACAGATAATTAAGGAAAAATCATGTCCAAAAGGACAGAGAAAATAGCACAACCAGTAAATTGCACATTCACTCAGTTGAATCCAGTAGCATTACACAGACACAGGAATCTGGATTGGGAAAAAAATAAGCATAAGTGGCCTTACTTTGCTCTCTGCCATCTGTTTGGCCAGCATCTCTTTTGGGGCCTGCAGGAGCATCCGCAGACGGATCTCACACTGCTCCATGAGGTGCTCCATCTCCTGCCTCTGCTCGTGCCACTGCAGGCTGTCTGCCAGCATGTACTTCAGCTGCTGCTGCCGCACCTCCACGCTGTGCTGGGTATTGTCCCACTGGTTCTTCAGCCTCTCCACTGCGGACAACATGGAACATGAAAAATATGAGGCAAATGAAAAAGCACCTGTAACTATTTCTTAATTTTCAGGGCAAAAGGCAATAATAAAACACAGTAGTCTAAATAATTCTAAATTAATAATTTAGTAATTCTAAAACACAGCGGTTTCCATATTCAGTATTTTAGTTCCCTGTGTAGTTGACATATCCACAGAAGCAATTTAAAAAATCAGGTATTTGGGTTCCCCTTGTTAAAGTAGGTCAGAATTCAAGGAACAACTATTATTTCTGGAATATTTCAAAGTCATTATTTACTTTTAAAAGTACACACATGTAGGAAACTGCACTGCAGAGATATGCCAGCAGCAGGGCTCCAAGGAGCACAATTTTAGGGTGATAGGACCAACAATTCATCTTTGTGCACCTGTAACTTAAACCAGTACAAATAAATAAGTAAATAAATACTGTTTAGACACCTTGTCCAAAGCAAACTGAGCATTCCAGACCACTGTCTTATGGCACCTGTGCTACAGCTTTGACCAAGACAGGAACATTCTACAAAATAGTAACAATCTACTTTGGCAATTTAATTCCACCATAGGTTTCTACAGAATTTAGTAGATTACACAGCATAATAGAGAAGTTATTGGTTACACCCCACTTCCTTCAAGTAGAATGAATTCTATTTCTCTCTCAATAAATAGTTGTATTAGATGATGGATAAACACACAACCTGTAATAAACAAGTAGTGAAAAAGACAACATAAGAGCCTAGAACAAAAATAGTGCATCACAAAAAGCAGTAAATCTGTCTTTGGAGAGAAATGCATGGCATCATCCCTTTTCCTGGATACTTACAGACCATTAAAACAGGTGCATTACTTGAAAATCTGAAGAGGTGGAAACAGGTTTCTCTACTACCTGTCATGACAGCTACAGGGAACAAATTATATCACTAAAGAATGTGATAAAAAAGGATGTTGTAAAAAAGTGAATGAAAAAAGCAAAACCAAAAAAGACTAAGTTGTATTTCTTGAGCATCTCGCTACTCTGATCAGAAAGAAGTACACAGTATGTAAGACATCCAATGTATTTATTTTAACAGTAAGTATACCATTTTATTAGAAAATTTACATGCTTGATGCTCAAGTCACTTCAACATTCCATGAAGCAAAAATGCCAAAGATTGCACTTAAATTGAAACCATTTAAGTGGTTTACATTTTCTAAAAACTTTTTGCAATTACACAAAGCCATTGTGCTTCATCCACTCTAGCAGATCTCTTAATTTAACAATATTCTGTTTAGTTCCACAAAGCTCTCAAAGACTGTGTCAGTAAAGCCCACCTGTCAGAGTAAATATCACTCCACCATGCTGGTGGACAAACCTAATAATTAATGCAATACAGATTATTCCATTTCAACCCACAGGCAGCTTGTGGATTAATTTTCAAGCACAGATATTTTACATTTACATAGTAGTATCACTATTATAAAAAATTATATATTTTTTCTTATGAATGGACAGATTAACCTTACTCTCTACACAGCTGACATATTTGCCCTTTTTTCTACCTCCAGAAAACAGGACAGGAAAATAGTGATGTTCCTGGTAACCTCAGTATTTGGTGGGTTCAAAAGGCAAGTTCCTAGGAAAAGCTGTCATGGGCATCAGTCTGATATCACAGGCAGAAGGACTGGAAAGAATTCTCTATGAGACTTTTTTCAATTCCCAGCGTCCACAAAGCAAGTGGGAGGGAAGTTCCAGAAAAGGAAACTTTTCTCTGTTCCTCTGCTCCCATCAATTTGAGTAATTATGCTTCATCTGACAGCAACCAGCAGATTCACAGAAGGTTGTAGGACATTGCTATATTCTGATATATATTTGGTGTCTCTACATACTCGGTGTTTAAACTAAGCATAAGCAACCCTGAGCTTCACTTTTCTTCAAAGAGCAAGCTTTTCTTAACAAATGTCAGTGGTAACAAAACCTTCATATTTTCATGTTTCATGACAAGCAGAAAATCTTCACATACTCCTAAAGTATCTACTGGAAGTTTAATCCATGGCACCATATACAACTTCTCTTTTACTACTCTGTATGCACATGACTATAGGAGAACTCAAATTTTCAACACACAGCCTTTACTTCTTGATCAGCTTTTCTGAAGAATCCAGAATGTTTTGTGACTGACTCCATGTCCCCTTGTTGGCTGACTCCCATGGACTACATGGTTATTATCCTGCCCCAAGTTTCCTCCTCACTGCTAGTTCTGAGTAACTGCGAAACTAAGTTGCTTCTTTGAATCTTACTGCCCCTATCAATCCATAGGCTCTGAACCTCAGGCAGCAGATGCCATCTCATCAGACCCCCAGAAAAAACCACCCATCTGTGGGCTTTCCATCTGACCACATCATCAACTCTTATGGACACAAAAGAAATTCATGCAGATGGAGTAAAGAAAAACTACATTACAGAGGAGAACATAAGAAAATACATCTTTCCATTTTTACTTCTTACTATGGTATTCCCTGCTGCATGAAGTTTCTAATTTTAGCAAACAACAAAGCTTAAGACTTCAAAAAACAGATTGTCCATTAGTTTCAAATTGTGACAATTGTACATTTCTTAAGTACAAGTAAAATAAATTTTCAGAGGAAGTGGGGACCTTTAAACTGGAAATTAAATTTTTAAGTACATGTCAGTGACTTCAAATCTCTACTCTCAGTCAACAGTTTTCAAAGTACGTATGTAAAGTCATTGCCCTAACGTCAATACATTCATGGTTTTAGCTGTCCAGTGCCTGGACAGTTAAAACTGTCAACAAGTTACTTGTTAACAGTTTAACTGTGTAACAAGTAAAGAAACAGGATTAGCTCCTTTTCTCACTAAATAAAATCCTCTTCCCTGGACCTATGACTGTGAAGCAATCCAAATTGTTCACAAAATATTTCAAAATCCCAGCAAAATTATTGACTTTCATACTTGAAAAAATGCCCAGAAAAAAAAAAAAAAAAAAAAAAAGCCGCAATTCTCATTCCATGAATTTTCATTAGAGTGTTTAAGTGAAAGCCACTTAACAGCCAGGTGTTTTTTTTTTCTTTTTCAAGGAAGGCAACTTCAGCTAATGCTCAAACAAAAATTTTAGAAAAATATATGAAAATTTTTTTTCCTGTCATGGAAACAATGTATCTGCAAACACAGGATGGAGAAACTTACTTTTTTCTGTGATCTCTGTCCTAATGTCTGAACTGGAAGTTTTATTTTTCAAATTCTGAGCCAATGTAAAAACAGAATCAAGCTGAGGGTGCCGGTGGTCCATATCTGCATTGGTTATCTGTTGAGAATTAGAATATGTTTATATGTTTTTAAAGTCCAAAAAGTAGTAAATTATTAAATTCATCTGTATTATTTAGGTTAAAAAACATGTGTCTCCACAAGTATAGAGCTGGTCCCATCATTACTGTAACCTTGAATTTTCACAGTATTATAGCACTGCTTTAAAAAGCTAAAATATTGTAAATTCCAGTTACTGAAAATCCAGAGGTGAAGGTTAACCTGAACAAACCACATATTTACCACAATTGTTGCACAATGTTTTCCAACATCTATTTTTCACTTTTCCATAACTTATTTTTCTCCTAACCAAGCTGGCATCCTTTATATTTATCAGCAGTGGGAGTGGGTGCAGGGGAAAAGTGAAGAGGAACAACTGGAAGGAACAATCAGACTATATAATGTTGCTCTATAAACCATTGTTCTCTACATGGCAATGTACCAGAACCCATATTACAAGTATTACACAGTTAAAAGAAGGTGTTTCCAAAGCTACAGCACATTATTCTTCCAAATTCCAGACTATGTGAGATACAGAAACAGTTACACACTTGTTTAGCCTACAGCTTTTACTCTACACTTAGTTAATTGATATTAAGTCAAATAAAATTAACCATAACAGCTGCATACATCTCACTGATACTGCCCTCAGTCACGGTTCAATATAGCATGAGCTATCAAAAGAAATAAACATTTACATCATAAGCATTTATGTTACAACTTTTAATCCTCTTAGCGTGTCTCTGGAAATCAGTTTAGTGTAACTACAGCAAACAAAACTCATTAGAAACCAGTAAAGAGTGAATCAAAGGTTACCCACTAAGCAAACATGAAGCTGCTCCAAATTCTTCTGTGTAAGTTAACTACTACAAACCCCAAAAGATGTCAGGAAGTATTCTCCCTTTTCTTTGTTTTAAACAAAATAGAACAGTGCTTAGCTCACATAGGGACACAAGAATAAACAGGAAATGGCTCTGAAGGAGAAAGGAGTGTAATAATAGCATTTAAAGTGTAACTTTTATGTTATGCATTTAGTTGCAGTCAGGGTTTTTTTCCCCTGAAACATGTTATTGCTTTCTGTTTCTTTAATGAATGCAAGAATTATTAAAAATGTGAGACAACTTTCTATTAGCCTTCACAAAAACACATACTTTCATTCGTGCAATAGTCCGATTGATCTCTTCAGTATTTCCCACAGTGACTATGTTTGACTTGAGCATCTGGTCAATCAATACCAACCAGTCAGCCAGATCAGTTCTAGTTTTGTCCAGATCAGCAGGTGCAGAAAGTTCCAAAGCCTGCTGAGTCTGAACAGGAATTTCCAATGAAGAAGATGCTAGCACCACCCTTTGGATATCTGAAACAGAGCATGGGGGTTCTGTTAAAGAAAAAGGATTCATGGCCACACAAGCAGTTCTCAGAATTACAGGGGGTTTTTTTTGTAATTCCTATAAATATGCAACAGCATCTACAGAGAAAGCACAGCAAAAATTGTATTTTAACAAGCAGAAGCTAAGGAATGAGAAATTCCTTTTGCACCATTAAGGCAGCTATTTTTTTAGTTCATGCCAAAAAGACTCAGCCAAATGACTCAGCCTAAATCCAAAATAAACAAGATGAAAACTTGCAAAGACAAAATTATATTAAACCTAATGGAAGGAAGCTAAACACTCATTGACACTTATTAAGGATAAAACCCAATAGTTTTGTTTAAGATAAACATCTAAAACTGTCTTCCTCAGTTTTCGTCTATGTAACAAAAAGGTCTTCTCCACTCTTGACTCAGTATTGACTTAAGCACAAGTGAAGCTACTGCAACAGATGCTTCATGGACTTGGAATTACACAACAGTCTGAGGAAGGGACAGATCCCACTAGTTCAGGCACACCTTTCTCTCTTTTCAACCTGTCACAACAAAGAAGTGAGGAATGAGCTGAATGAATAGTAAGATTCACTCCAGAAGCTGTGTTCTATTTCCAAAAAACACTAAGTTACACCAAGCTGAAGCATGAATATTTCACACTTCCCTCAAACAATAAAACACAGGAGTTTTGTTTAACAAACACGCTGTACGAAAGGAAAACAAGCTGAACTCAAGGTTTTAAAAGAATTAAACAGAAGTTGGTTTGCCTCAAATTTTGTTTACTGATGATGAATTAAAAAAAAAAAATTAGAGTTAATTCACTGAAGTTTGAGTTGCAAATTCTTTCAGGCAAGGGCTGTCTTCTTTACCTAAATTTCCAAAAGGGAGACCTGGACATTTTGTTTACAATTGGTATGTGCTGAACTGACTCCAACAACTTGAAAATATGACCAATGTCAGTGTCCAATACAAGAACATATATTTAGACAGCTTTCCCTAAAAGATTCAGGAAGGTCAGTATCTAGCAGATAAGGGAGACCCATCTGTCCCCCTAACTGAGCTTAAAAAACAGAATGGCCTTCATTTATAGGACTGCAAAAAATCTGCATGCAAGAGATACTTTATAAATAATTAACTGTATGGAAATTTTCTAGTGGATCTTAATTAATCAAAGGCTGATGCACAGGAAATAAAACACAGGAAACAGGCTGTCACAAACACAGCTATTTTGGTTTTTACTCTGTACCCAGTCCTGATGAGGAATCCTAAGCTTTATAAAAATGTTTCCATTTCACTTAGAGGAACTCCAAAAGACTTCCCCAGTCCTGAACAGTAGCGACTTCTTCCCCACCCAAATATTCCCTCTCTCCCATAGTAATGAGAAGGCAGCCTCAAGTTCAGCATGATGCTTCAACATTTCTTATTCATATTTGTCTAAGTTCATAGAGTTTTTTCCTATTTTAATTACTTTTGACTGCAAACAGGATTACACTCAAGACAATTAAGCAGAACAGAAGGACTGATCACTCACCAGGCAGCTTTGTCTTTGTAACAAGTCGGGACTGCCCAACAAATGCCTCCAATTCTCTCACTTTGTCAGGCACTTCTCTGAACACCTACAGCCCAACAGACAGAAATAAAAACAGTAACACAACCTATATTAATGGCAGAAAAGTAATCTCCTATTGGAAGACAAAACATTCTACACCACGCCTCAGATACATTTTAATTATTTTTTGGAAGGTATCCTTTAAAAAAACAATAAAAACTTAAAGAGGTGCTAAAGTGCTTTTTCAATACATCCCAGTGTCACACCTAAATATTGAAAAGAAATAAATTGTAGACAGGTCATTTACATGTTTTTTTACTGTCTGTGTCTAACCACCAAAACTAAAACTCACTATTTGAATATAATTTGAAGAAAAGATGATACAAAGTATGACTTCTTGTCAATCACACAAAAGTAGAGTAATAGGAAACTAATTGAAAAAAGGAAGTGTTACAACTGCATTGCAGTGAAAACAAATTTGCCTGTTTGCTTTTTAAAAGTTTTTAAAAGGCAGTGATGAAAATGTAGTGTTCAAAGCAGTGGGGGAATCCCTATTTTCATGCCTGAGTTTGTAAAAACACATCTTATTCTTTCCCTGAACTATCAAAAGCCTCTTTCCTCAGTACATTCTTACCGCTGTCATCCATAAAATAACCTAAAATAATTTAATTTTTTCATTTGGATCTTTTTATTTGAAAAAATCTTGCTTTACTCCAACCATCCTTACCAATGAGATTGAACACATGAGTTTCTAATTTAAAGTAATGTTTAAGAAGAATCCCAGACCCACTTGGTAAGATTTTCTAAGCTTTACCACAGCTTCATTTCTTTTCCTTTTAACTGTTACAAGCATTCAACTTTCCTACACAGCAAAGATTTATTCTAACTCTCAACTTCAAGTTAATACATTACTGTTTGACTCAAAAAAATATTTTTGATCTAGCTGAGACTTTTGATCCATCTTTCAAAAAAAAGCTAGTGCAAAAGAAAAAGAAAAAAAAGAACAACAGAAAAAAACTAAGCTAACCAAATAATCTGAATCTGACAGAAAAATGTCCATCAGTATTTTCATGTGTAAGTGGTTTGGGGTACATTTCCTGATCATGCCTGTATGGTTTCCAAATCCTTTTATGTACATGCCACATGTCACAGATACATGAAAAGGAAAACAATCATTCCAAGTATGTAACTATTTTCAGCCTTAGGTACCCAATGCTGAATAAATGCACACCTTGTTCCACCTCACATTGAGGGACTGCAGGCAATCAGAAAGTTTGTTTTTTTCCTGAAGATCAATATTTTTATCCAAGAGCACTTCAGGTTCAGTTCTGTTCAGCCATTCCAGTTTGTCAGCCAGAACTTCCATCTCTTCACTTAAGACCTAAAATGGACAGAAGAGTTTTAGACTGAAATAAGATGCTTAATTAAAGGAGGAGGAAAGCTTTCTTTTAACTCCTATATTAGGCATTTCCCTGAACATAAATAGAAAAGCTTCTATTCTGATTTCTATGCTTGATCTAGAAATTATTGAAACATTTATTACCTTTCACTTCTAATATTTATATTACAGTAGATGACAAGAAAAATTACACTTTTATGACAGGCAGTAAATACTCAACTGACATGAGTCAATTTGTTTAGGCAAACAACTGAAACTACATCAATTATAAACACTTGTTCAAGACTTCCCACTTAGATTTGGTCTAAAAGAGGTTGATCTGGGTTTTGTTGGGGTTTTCTGCTGCCTTTTTTAAAATTACTGATTTTTTTAAAAAATGAGCAAGCAGGTTAATTGGACTGACTAGTTCTATCGTTCTTTTAGGATTTCAGAAACATTTTCTTTCACACATTCTACAAACCAAAGATGTTTTGTTGTCAAAGCCAGACACACAAAATAAACAGGAAAAATACATAAACATGCACACAACTTATTTAAATGGCTCAAACCCTTACAATTAAAAAAACAGGTTAGATAAAAATCTTACACACACAAGAGATCACTACAACTACCCAGTAAATGGGACAATGGTGTTGCCTTTTAAGGTTATCAGCTTTTTTCTTTAGGTTTTAGCAATTATGAAGTTGACACACACATCAACCCCAGTGAAATTCTACTTACTACATTTTATCAGTAGTATATCTATTTCCCACTGTCTCATACCCAGAGACTGTCTTCTGGCTACATGCCAGTTACCAACTCAACCCAACTTCATTTCGAGGTGCACCTTGCCTGTGTAAGTAATCTCACAAAACTGTCTCACACAACCATAATATTTCTTTGGCTATTCACAATGTGAAAACTCTCCTCCTCAAAAGCCATGTCCTGATGCTTTACCAAGACATACAGATGTATACATATATACACACTAATCAGTCTTGCCTGTAATTCTTGCAAGTTTTCTTCATGGTTGAATGCAAATCTTGTGTCCAGAGCATTTTCTACGTTTTCCAACCAACAACGCAGCTCATCAAGCTTCTTTCTGCACTCTATCAGCTGCTGATTCTCTCCTTTTAGCCTTAAAAAGTGAAACAAGAAATCCAGCCCATCAGCCCTTAATTACTTCTAATACCACAGTCAACTTTTTTTTCAATGCTTGGAGCATTTTGAAGGATTCATTTCATCATCAAAAGATTCTACCATCATCATTAAAATAAATGCAAATAAATACTACTGTCTTAAAAACCAACAAATTTTAGTTACAAAGTCATAAAATAGACTCTTAAAAACTGCAGAAAACGTTAAATGTAAGTGATAGTTATGACAACACCTTCAGGCCTAATCATTATAAGGTCACTGAATGTTTTCCCTGGAGGTTTTAGGGACATATATAATACTTGCACTAAATTACATATAACTTTAATGAAATTTCTCAAGTTAATAGTTAAGCAAGATTCTATTCTATTTCTAAATGTAGCAGGAAATGTTAAAAACATGTAATTACATAAAGATCTTACTTTACAGTATTATGGAAATTCAAGAACAACACAAGTTCTTTCAATTAGTGTACCTCTGTCAGCGATAAAGCAAAAGTTATGTTAACAAAATTTTACTTACAGTTCAGCTTCAGTCAGAGAAAGTAGCTGAGCAATTCTTCCTAAAAAGTCTAGTTTTATAAGGAAATTATTTTTAAAACAAAGGAAAACTGGAAGAAAAGTAATTTTTTGGTTGTCATTTTTTGAGTTGTTCTAAACAAAGACTTACCAAGCAGTCAATTGCAGGTGAAATTATGAGAAATTTGTTTTATAAGACAGTTCAAAACACGGCTCTGAACACTAGGAAAATTCAGATTAATGACAGTGTGACATCACTCTCTCTTCCAGAGTCTACTAAATGAGATTCTCCTTATTGCATCTGGTCAGACATCCAAATTTTTGATGAACTTATTACCTCTGTTGTCTATCCATGACTTCTGTTGTGACTGCTTTCCAGCGCCTATTCAATCCTGCCAGCTTCTCCTGTAGGAAGCTCCCATCTGTAGCAGACAGTTTCTGTATGATCCCTTCCCCAGTTCTGTTCAAAGCTGAAACACTGGTCTGATGGCTGCTGACTCCTTCTTCAAGTTCCTGTCAGAAACATAAAAGCCCACAGAATTTTATTACTGACCTGAAGTGACTTTGATCTGGCTCATGACATGCAGTATGAACCCTGGGTGGCACTTACAGCCATCTTATTTAGAAATGGATGTTGTTGATAAAGTTATTAATTTTCTGGTATTTAATATAATTCAATTTTCTAGGTGTCATAAGAAAGTAGTGATACAGAATAGGCAATGAATATTACAAAGAATCACAAGAATTCATTTAAGCCACCAGGGCTAAAAAATCTACACTCATATTTGATTCCTTTTCTCTTAATGTTACAGCACTTCCTACTGGTTCTAACAGATGGTTTGACTTTAACCAGGTCTTTTCATAATCTATACCCCAAATATTTCTTTACCTTCAGAGTATTTTAGCTAAGAAAATTATGGCAGTGCTGCCATGGTCCCAGACATCACAGAAAATCCATGAAGCTAAAAGTCAGAAGATGTCAGGATTAAATATTCAAGCACCCTAACGACTACTAAAGTCACTGTTAGTAAAAATTTCTTTGCAACTAGACTAGGAATATGATGATTCAAGAAAAAGAAGTGAAATGCCCTAGAAGAAAACTTCAAGCAGCAACAAGGATAAAACAGAAGCTGTGTCTTAGACAGAACTTACTTTTCTTTCACAACACACACTGACACTTGGATAACTAATACTCTCAAAAGGAAAAAATATATCTGATCCTTAGAGTTAAGCTTTCTTCTCCTTATTTAAAAGGAAATAAAATAAAAAGACAGAGAACTAAATTCTAGGACCAAAATCTGGGAAAAATACAACATACAACCCCTGTAATTGGAATCTCCTCTTCTTCTAGATTGTTTATACAAGGCAGTATATACAAAACATTTGTTTAAATAAATAATTTGCTAAGATATAAATTACCTTCATTAGGGTCCATTTTTTAAATTATGAGTCAAAAGTAAGTGAAATAATATACTGGATTTTTCATCTGATTAATATATTTTTGAAGCTGTAATAAAATTTATAATCTGACAAATTATGCCAACATTTGAATTATCAAATTATCTCAAACCAATCCATACTAAGAGTGATCATAAAACCCCTTACTATAAACAGGAGTTGAGTTCATCCCCAAGAATTAATTTTAAACTGCAGCCAAAATATAAATGTTAAGCGTTACTGCTTTTTGAAGTGTAATTGCACAGCCTCTCTGCAAATCCATATGTCTATCTATGAAACTACAATTTTAGATGAAAATCTAGGCTTTTTCCAGCTTGCTCATTTTCTGCCTGAATCCCACATACCTGCTGATGCAGCCCAGCTGTCTGCAGCTCCAGGCTGCCATCTGGCCCACGGGCATCGGCCAGTAACACTTCAGCCTCCGCTATCCAGTGGGAGAGATCGTTGAGATCACAGTGGAACTGCCTCCACGCCTCAATCGCTCTATCAAAGCAACTGTGGGGGAAAAAAGGATTGAAAAATTATCCAAAGTTGCAGTTCGAAGGCTAGGAATCCCACTCCAGGGAGTAGAAATTTGCCATGCAGAATGGAAAGTCTAACACAGCCTGGTTAACCAAGTCCTAGTACTGAAGGCTTCCTGGCACAGTAGCAGCTGGTGAAAGCCAACAGCACAGACTGTCATTAACTTTCAGCCTAAGGAAGAAAGGGCAGTTCTAAGCAAACTTGTTTCTATCACTTAAAAAATAAAGATTGATTAGCTACATCAAATTGGTCTGCAAAACCCTTTCCTCCTTTATTGTGAAACAATTCATCTATCAGACAGTGTGAAATATGGAATATGATTAACTGCTCAATTTTTTTTTCTCCTTCATAAGGAGAAAATGGGGTGCTGATGCCCAGAATTTATTAAGTGAAGGTGATTTTGATTATATAGATTATATATTTGATTATATAGTATTTCCAGTGAGCACACATAAATAGGTCTTATAGAATTTAATCACACAATAATTTGCCAGATATTTCATTGTCATTATCTTTGCAGCCTCAAATTAACATGTTGCTTAACTTGAAGGGCAACATGTTCTAGCATGGAACAGGCAGAATTACCAGTCAGAAAATTGTTGACAAAATGAGAGTTCTGTTAACAAGCTACCAAAGTGAGAGCATGAGAAAAAACGTCAGGAATAGAGTGGCTTGCTTTCTATTTGTTGATTGTTAACTATTCCAAACTAATAAAAACAGTCATCTTTAAAGACCTAAGAGGCCAAGACTACTGTTAATCAGAGGACCCTGTGTCTTGACTGAGAAGCATTTGCAGCCCATTATTGCAAACAACTGCAAATAACTGCAACACCAAAGACTCCAGAGTTATTGCATATATATAGATGCAATCTGAAACTAGCAGCATAATAAAGATCTCTAAAACCAAACTTTTAAGAGCTACCGTTACAACTATTTTTTCACTAATTAAAGTCAATAATCCCAATTCTTAGTGAAATTAATTTCATCAAAATTAAATCTTATTTTACAAAATATCCATATTTTTTGACATATGCAGGGCTTATTTGTTCTTCTTATTATTAGCCAATTCCAGTAAAGTCTTAAAAATTTCCACATCAATTTTTCTAACCTTATCTCCTAGTTTTACCATTTCAGTTTCAGCACATACCTTGATTTAATACCCTAGACCAATCTGTACACTGACCCCATGTTTAAGTCTAAGCATATTGTCTCATGACAGTAACTCATTCCACATTTAATGAGAAGATATATTCTAAGCACTAAAAATAGAATAAAAGAAGGTTTTATAGACTTTCTTTAAAATTAAAGTTTTTGAGGGAGTTTTGACCACATGACTTTTTCATAATAGAAAATTTTAAAACTTCAGAGAACACTGAGATACAAAGTTTTAACTTGTGCCATTTTGTTTTGAGACTACAGCTCCATCAGTATTTTGAGCAACGAGCAAAGTTTCACTCCAGTTTTGAGTCAGATGCATGTGCTGCTTTTTCCCCACAGACTGCCTCATCTGAAAGCTAAAAGTACCAAATTCCTGTGACTATTGCACCAAAACTTGGCTATCATTTGCCTCCTCTGCAGGAATCCACTGTTTCCAACCACATCTCATTCCCAAGTCATCAACACTTTCAGCACTCCAAGAAAACCCACAGCAAAAGGAGCAGACCTGACAAACCAGCACAGTTACAAACAGGTCAAAGCACTAAGACCACATATACATACAAGCCATACACGTTTTACTCTACACATGTTCAACTCCAACTGTAGTCAGCTGGATCTAGTTAGAAGCTTTGTTAAGTAAAGTTTAATTCAACTTGTGATTGCTTCATCACAGCATTTACTAAAGATTTAACTACTTAGCTGGCATTCAGTCACAAAATCTTTACTGCGTCTGAAAACTAAGTCAATCTTTTGCCAGAGGCTTCAGTTGCTGCTTCTCCTAATTTTGTCAAAATCTCCACCCACTCCAGAAATAGAAAAAAGTCAAAGATGATTAAGGAGATAGTCATTCAGCTTGTACTTATTGCAACACTAGGAAAAGCAAGATTAAGCTTGGCTAAGTACTCTTCTTTGTAACAGAAAGGATATAAAAATACTAATGCTTTTTAATATTGCAAATAATAATGTCTTCATTGATCAAAGAGCACGCTTTATTAAAATTGCAGTATTTGTATATTCAGGCAGCTACATATTTATCTAAACTAGTAGTCCAGTAGTCCCTTTCTGTATGAAAATGAAGCCCAATATTACTCTCATTAATATACAGATCTTTACAAATATTATGAAATTCAAAATTAATGTGTATAAGCAAAGTGACTGAAGAGGCAGTCTGCTGCATTTTGCCAGTTATTCATAAACATTGAACTTACTCTCTGATACACTTAACTTTTCAGTAAGACGACTAGGTTTCTGATTATCCCTGGCTACTTAATCAAAGCAAATTTGAGTAGTAAATTAAACTTACAAAATGTTTACATGAGTTTAAGCTTTTCAAGTAAGTTACAAGTGAAAAAAAGGCATAACTAAAGTTTAGTGCCTACAGTATCTATGAGGACAATAAAATAGTTACAGGCATATAAATATGGATGGGCACCAGATTCTGGAGCAGCTGTCTCCAAGTACAGCAGGTGACCACGAGCACCCGGCAAGAGCACAGAAAGTTGTACACAGCTGGCATCACTGTTTTCTAATTAAAGAACCCACAGTGAAATAACATGGCCTGCTGAGTTACCAGAAATCTCTATCCTTCAATGATCCAAGGGCTTGGAATTTCTGGAAGTCTCTATTTAAATGATATCCCCAACTGATTTTTATATCCTACATGTATATCAGTGCTCTGAGAAAGAGTTGGGAACGTCTGCTTATGTAATACACACTCTTCCTAAAAACATCTCTTCAAAATATACTACCACGTGTTTGATGTTAGATTTCTGGTGCTACAAAGCAAGTAAAACATGGTTATGCATACTTCATGCTCTACAAAACTTCGGATCATCCATTACCTTACTTTACCTTTTAATGATGACCTTACATCATCATTAAAAAGAAAATATCATAAAAACAAATTAACTACAGTATAAGCCTTTGCATTTCATTTTAAATTTCATAGAATAACTTTCAGTCATTAAGGGTTTTTTTGCATAGCAGCAATCTCAATGTCCACAGCTGCTTGCAGTGTGAGCAATTTCAGCCTAGTTAGTGGTAACTTTCTGAACACCTTGGACTCTTTTACAAATTACAACTTAAAATAACCATCTAATACACTTTTTCAAGATTGTCTAAGTGGTATTGAGCTCGTTTTTGAAGATTTAAAAATTATTCAGATAAGGTAAAAAGTTTAATGTCTCTCTGTAAGGGGTGGGGAGAAATCAAACTTTTTCCCCAAGTGAAATTACACCTATTTGTGGCAAGGAAATTAAAAACGTGGGGTTTTTGTCTCCCTAACAGCAAAATTTTCTTATCAGGTAGTCTCTCATCTTCAAATACTTACAACAAATATTAGTGACAACTGTCATAGATGCTGTATTTTAAAGACCCCATTCTTTCGAACTGCATCCTTCCTTCAAAAATAAAATCAGCCTTGAATTCTTTGTTAAAACATGCCCTATTCAGCATTATTCTCCTAGAACTTTGCTTTGCAATACCTTTACAAATCAAAATTTTTATGTTCTGTAAACAAAACCTATTTCATAAAGTACAAACAGTGAGCTTCATAAAAGTACAAACAATGAGCATCATAAAAGCACATTAATTTCCATTTTAATGGTTTCAACATTCAATAAGTCTGGCATTGGTATTTTGTAATACCAACATATTAAAGCTGATACCTCCCAAACTCATCTTCATCATTGAGACACATTTGAGAAACACTTATATAAACATGCACATAAAGTATTTACCCCACAGCCACAGAGACCAATCATGCTTGACTTACCACTTACGATCATTGTACATTCTATTAATTCTGTCCCATTCTGCATTCAGCTGGGTTAGTGCATCGCCTATTTGTATTGCTTCAGGTCCAGATGCTTCCAATATAACATCAGGCTGCTTCTCATGTATTACTGCTATTTGATCCCCAAGTTTATCCAAAACATCTTTTATGTTCTGCAAGCACAGTAATGGCACAAGCCATAAGTAAAGTCAACAACAGCAGGAAAATAAAAGAAAAATATTTTCAAAATCCCTTTCCAAAAATCAGCATCTGCAATAAGACCATGACCACCAGTTTCAGCAGTTTACAGTTTAAATCCGTTTTAGCAACTGAATAGAATAGTTCAAAGTACACTTTAAGCATGTGTCCTTTTCAGGTTTTTTATGAAAATTATGAAATATTTCATATATATCCAATTTGTTTCTAAGGCAAAGAGGCACACCGTACTTCTCAAAACAACAGTATCTTGATTATTAACCAATCTGCCCATGTCACGAAGACACTGTACATACTCTTTCCTCATGTGAAAAATCGGACCACAAAATGCAACTTCTTCATGCTTCATGTAACCTCCCATATGCACAGAACTGCAAAAGCATAAGGCTGCATAAAGGTTTTAGATTTAAATTACAAATTCAAAGGAACCAATTTCAAATATCATTGAACTATGATGTGAAAATTCCTTTAAACCAGACACTGTTGTAAGACTGGCTTGGTATTCAGAAGACAAACAGTCCAAGCTGACAGTGGAATTTACTTATCTTTTTGAATGTAAAACAGTAATGCTTCTAAAAATTCTATGCTCTGCTATTTGCTGTTTCTGAAAACATCCTTAGAATATACCAAAACTTCAAAATCAGATGAGACGCCTGCACCAAAATGAAGTATTTTAAACCCATCTTAACATAAACACTCCTAACTGCACTCAAGGCAGCACAGAAGGAGCATAAGCAGGGATAAGAGAATTTCATCAACAAAGCAAAGGCTTCCCCCATTGTCAAAGGCTGGCAACATTCCCAAGTTTGCTGTTATAAAATATGTAAAAAAAAAAGAAACATGGGAAATGGAAGCATGTACACAGCAGAAAGAAAAGCACGTCAGGAAAGTAGACTGGAATTCTGAAAAGCTTTAAGTGGACCTATACAGCAGCTGCAGAAACAGATAATCTAGCTCTTGGTGAGAGGCAAAGCCCAACTACACTTCAGATATGACACATGGACCCGGCTATGACACCCAATCCAGAGAGGCACACCTGCACTGCACCATGCCGTGTGTAATTCCCAACTCCAATGGATGTTTTCTGAGGGAATTTGTTTCACACTCTTTTGTATGCTAAGAGCAAACCAGGACTCAGACTTCTCCACACTCAGTTCATATTTGACAGCAGGATTGAGTATTTTCAAACACAATTTCTTCATCTTCTTTTGAAAAATGCCAGGTCCTTAACTATTTCCTCACTAATTATCACACAGATAAATCCACTGGCTTACACTAAGAAGGGGGGTTTAAAACGGAAACAATGTTGCTGTTTTGCTCAACAGAAGAGGTACCATCATCTTGTGGCCTCATACACAGCTTCATAAAAAGTCAAGCATCACCCTTTCTCCTGTTCCTATTTGAGCAATTGTTTTCACATTACCTAAGAACAGCAGCTGTTTTAAGGCTATCAAGCAGGAATGTAAGGAGATTGGCTTTAGCGTTTCTCTAAGTGTTATATAGACTATGATGAAAAATACAAGCGTCTACAACAAATTAAACCTTACTCCCTCAACCTCCCACACAATTTTCATGCTGTTACATTTTGTATCTAGATTATAAAAAACAAGTTAGCCAACAGAACTGTTGCTTTTTATTTTTCAGTGCAGATTGTTCCTGTAAGGAAAAACATAAATATAGCAATACAGTTGCAAAGGTGCTGGTCTTTCTTCTAACTCCACTGGGAATATAATGCTCAGGCATGCAGTACCTTCAGTGCATCTTCCTGAGCTGAAAAATCCTCATAGATGCCAGTATTCAGCTCTGGTGCATTCAGTAGCAGTTCAACATCAGCCATAGCCAGCAGAACTTTGTTGATTTCAACCAAGTACTCAGCTGAGAAAGGCAAGGTCCTAAATCCTGTAGCAAATTGGCCTTTTAACCTCTGCTGGACAGGGATTGTCTAAAAACATAAAAATTCATTTTATATTTCAAACAGCAATCAATGTTATGAAAATATCCTAAATCAATAAACTATATTCAGAATAATTACTTTTCTACATTAGAAAAGAAAACTAAGGCCTTTTTAACAAGATTACAAAAATTCAGAAAGCTGCAAGTCCTGCACAGGACAATCTCTTTATTTTAGAAGTCAGAAAACAGTAGAAGCCATGCCTCAAAATGAGTCTGTATTATTCTTGATTAAAACTCCAAGCAATGGGAAGGGTACCGCTGTCTAAGACATACACTGTGCCTTGTGTATGGTTGTGCTGTGGAAGTAAAGGGCCTCAGTTCCTATAAAATCAGACAGTCTATGCAACTCAAAGTATGTTTTCCCTAACAATATGAAAACAGTCAAGGTAAGAAAAGACACCAGGATGCCTTCTCCAGCACGGGCATCTGCAACATCTTCACAAGGTGGTCTTCACAAGGTGTTTTCCCTAACTCCCATTCATTCCAAAAGTCCCATTCTCACACAGGCAACAAGACTTCAAGACTTAGAAGCAAGACTTCACCCACATGAATAGGTCACTGGGCTTTGCTATGTTTCTACTTCCCACACACTGCTTTGTCTCTCATTAGAAAAAGCTTGCACAAGATTTAAAACAGCACGTGTTGGCACACAGCAAACATGTTCTGTACTTGTGTACTGACATGTTCTGAAACTTTCTGCTTTCCCAATAACACAACCCTGGCCCAGGTTATTCTCTTATGCTAAGCAGCAAATTCCTCCTGACGCTGCACCTCCAGAGTATACCCCCTTGCTGATCTCCTCCAGCTGTCTCCCATCACTGAGATGCTTCCTCCTCTCACAACTCTGATTCTTAAAGGTGAACATATATAAGTGCTATAAACATATTAGAGCTTTAGTACAACAGTTTTAATTGTTCAGCTCTTCTCTACCTTGCATTGCAGACTGGAAGCTTCTAAACTGCAGAATAATAAGCTAAAAAATAAAAGAGGAGTTTTATGTAACTCTCTAACAGTTGCCTGACAAATACCTAAATATCACAGAAGTCAGTTTTGGTTGCTTAGCTATGTTTGGGTTTTGTTGGTTTGTTTTGTTTTTTGTTTGGGGGGTGTTTTTGATTTTTTTTAAGGAAAAGAAAACCTCAGGTAAGCAAACTCTTTTCACAGATTCAGAATGGTTTAGGTTGGAAATCACCATAAAGATCATCTCATTCCAACCCCTGTGCCATGGGCAGGGACAACTTCAACTACATCAGGTTGCACAAAGCCTCATTAAACCTGGACTAGAACGCTTCCAGGGATATGGAATGCACAGCTTCTCTGGACAACCTGTTCCAGTGCCTCATCATCCTCACAGTGAGGCATTCCTTCCTGATGTCTAATCTAAACCCACCCTCTTACAGATTAAAGCCATTGCCCCTTGTTTTAGTCCTCCATGTCTTTGTTAAAAATCCCCTCCAGCTTTCCTGTAGGTACTGGGAGGCTGCTATAAGAATCTCTCCAGAGCCATCTCTTCTCCAGGTTAAAAGACCCTTCTCAGTCTGTCTTTATTGGAGCAGTGCTTCAGTCCTCCCACAATGTTTCTTAAGCATACACAAACAAAAAGTCAGTGTAAACTTATTTAAGAGGAAATCTGACTGGATGACTTAATAGTCCTTTTTTACTTTAATTTCAGTATTGATAATGCATGCTCAACAAATTTGCACTCTCTTAAAATACTAGCAAAAACAAATGATTGGGAGAATAAAGAATTCTTGGTTATTACTAAACATTCAATAAGAACTGCTAAAAAAGCTTTTAATTTGGACATCAAAGTTTATTCTTCCTATACTCAGCATACACTTTAACCTGCAATTCAGAATTAGGTTTCAGATTTTTTCCTCCTCTCCCCTTTTACACTTAAATATATTTTGAAACGAAATCTAACAATGATTCAACTCAAGAAGATTTTCTGACTTGCCTCCCAGTGGATTTTAGAAAATACTGTCCTAGATATTGACATAAAATTAAATCATTTACCTCCTTGGATGTTTAACTATATAAGCCAGTTTTTAAATCTCATGATATTTCAGAGTCAGTTTCCTAAAAGAAGGTTCCCCAAAGCTCATGTCCATTTAATTAATGCAACCAGAAAAGAATTGTTCATATTTAAGTAATCCAGAACCTTTCCTATAAAAAGCATATTAGAAAAACAAGTAAGTTTTCTTTATTACAGAAATAATACTTCAAGAGCCTTCAAGATGATGTCTGCTTCCATTTACAGGAAAAAAATGCACTGTGCTTGCAACTTCATATTCATTTACCATCTGCAAAATTACCGTTTTCACTTCAAATTCCTAAAATCTGGAAAAATCTCTCAGGAATTCAGGCAACTAATTACCTCTGCAATTTAAGGTTTAATTTTTTTTCTTTCCCTCATTTTAACAAAGACAGAATAGTCAAATTTAAATAAATACTAAAGCACTGTTAGTAAAGAAGGACCTCTAGGAGATATAAACTTCCAGTGCAGGCTTTTGCTAATGGATCTGTGGCAAAACAAGGCTTACCCAAAAGTACCTACTATGCAGAAGGATTACCAACATTTCAGAGATATTTTAACTCCATAATCCCTAGAAGCAAATTATGAGGAATATTTATGATCTAGCTACTTCCATCAAATCAATATATATATATATGACCTTCAAGCACCATAAATAAGTCCTCTCCTCCACACTTAGTTATAAAAGCATAAATAATGTATTACATAAAAGCTCAATTGAAGTCTACTCCCAACTCAGCAGCTGAAATCTTCCTTTCCCTCCCTGTTTTTTTCACATCAAACTGCAGTTTCTCTGCTCACTACAGCTTCCTTACATCAAGATGAGGGCTTAACCCACCTGCACATCAGCAGGTCAAGAATTCATTTAGTGCTTCTCAGTCCTAAACTGCAATGAGCAACAAGCATTGCAATTTTCAAGTCTGGTGGCTCCAAGAAAATTCTGGAGCAACAGTGATTATCTAAAATGATGATGATGTTTGGGAAGATTATCTCTCCCTTTGGCAAAGTTATGGTCTCGCACCACTTTCGGTGCTCAAGATTGATTAGTAGAACCAGTGAAAGAACAAGACATAAAAGTAAAATAAGGCCACTTAAGACAAGCTGCCTGAGCAGTCAAATATCCAGAGGAACAGGCACATGAAGCACAGGCAGCAGTTTGAATTTCCAAGTTACACACCAAGTAATGAAAACTGCTGTGGCCCCTTCCTGACAGTCTAGCTGATTAAGGATAATGTTTCTCCATCAACAGTCTATAGTAATTGCTATGGTAATCCTTATTGACTTGACATTGGGCATTCAGCAACCAGATTCACTAATCCAGGAATCTAGCAGTAGCAGGAATTAGCTGCAGCATACCCCTTTAAGAAAAGGGCTTTACAGGAAACAAAATATTTTCCTTAGATAAGATCAGTCAAGCTGCAGTGAGACCAACAATGACAAGGAGAACTGGCCTGAGACATGACTGGACTGCTCCCATTAACAAAGAGCAGGTGCACCATTTTTCCATTTCTGTCCAGTAACTGATTCATTCAAAGCATTTGATGGTCAAACAGAAAAACTGAATAATGTTGTTTTGCTTTAAGTACTCATGGACCCCCATTCCCTTCAAAAAAAATTCCATGGCATCAGTCAGGTCCCAAGGAGCTTATGTCACCAGAAGAGACTGCTGGAGACCCAACAGAGCAGTCAGATGTCAGACTATTCTACAGACCCGGGGCTCTCTTTGCTGCCCAGCTCTGCATAGGAGCCTTATAATGTGAAGCTGTCTCTCTAAAGAGCAGCAGATGTAGAAGTCAATACTGACTGGCCTCTGTGACAAAGGACAGCAGACCATCTATCACGGTGCCACACGGCACTCGCTGGGAAAGAAGAGCACCACATTATGAATTTGTGGTGGAAGTCTCACAGGGAGCCAGAGCATGTTACCCCTGCCTCCAAGGTTATTGGTTCTGGGATAAAAAAGTTACAGAGCAGTCAAAAAGACAGATAGATGTTAAATATGAAGCTTTAGATGCAGAAATTGAAAAGTCCTTGACAGATTACCTAGCACTCAAGCTTGTTCAAGAAATTACAAGGTTCTTCACTGTTATTGCCTAAAATATTTATGTAATTATAAGGATGGAGAGGAGAAATAAAAGAAATTTTAAAAACACAAACAAAAAATATCCACAAAGCTACAACAAAAGCAATAAAAAAAAATCTGTATCCTCAACAATTAAGACATACAACTTTCTGGGCAGTAAGTTTTATCAGACCCTGACATGAGTTGCAAAATTGTCTGTCAAGACCACACATTTCGAGAAATACTTCAACCTTTGTCTGTTTTATTAATATTCATTGTATACAGTAATATCCATTACATGAGGGCAGTTATCCCTCACTAAGGGAAAACTCCTCCCTCCACTTGAGGCAGGAAAAGACAGCAGAGTAGTTACAATATATAGGATGCAGAGGCACTGGATTTAAGCCTCAAACAAGGCTTTTACCATACCGGCACCAAACTGATATGAAATCAGGCTGTTTAAGAGTTTTTTAAAAAGAGTTAAGTATCACCCTCATGGATCAAGACTGGCAAGACAAACTGTCCTGAATCAGGCCCACTGCCGAGATCACGGTCTAAGATTTGGGCCTAAAGGATGAGATTTTTTGGACCTATGATGACTATGTAGAAATTCCAAAACTAGCATATGCTGATAATTTCCTAACAAAAAAGGAATTATGTCACTTTGAAACAGTTCTTTCCACAGAGATGTCCAAAGATGACTAAACTAAACTCTAATGTATGAATCTCCAAAGTTCATACACACCATTAACTGCTCTAAGAAACAGAAGCCTCATTTACCTGCAGTTTTTGTTCATCCTCCACACCTTGCAGCCCTGACAGACGGTCCTTGGCCTCATTCAGCCACTTCATTAGACTATCATGTTCCTTCTTACACTGGGAAAACACTGGAGAGAGTTCCATCGCCTGCCTCCTTTGAAATGACCTGCACTCCTACAGTTCAGTGTATTAGGAAAATATGGCATAAAAAGAGGGAAGTAGTGAACAGAATAGGTCTTACTTATTTGAAAAACAATAATACTTAAGGAATTCATTTGAAGGAGCAAATTCCAAAATATGCAATAGTACTAATTTATTTCTGTAAGAGCTATATTCTCTTTATCTGCATAGACGTGTAATTAAAGCCAGCCTGAGGGTCTTGCCCTGCACCTTTGAACTACACCTCAGCTTGCCAAGTCTGATTCAAACAGGTGAGCTAAAAGGAGTATCTTTTTACTAGACAAAACCATTTTTAACACAGCATGTAAACACAAGCACCACAATGTGCTGCAGTCTACAGTTACTGCTAATAGCCTCTCTAGGAAGGAAGAGGAATTTGGGAGCAGGCTTGATCACAGAAAGAGCTTATGCTGAGAGGTCAGTATGTTTGTGTACATGTGTATACATAGTCATTCTTCACACAGCCTGGTGGAGGAAATAAGCCTCTGTTCAAGGGCCAGCAAAGACAGGTGAAGCAAATGCCCAACTCAATGCACCTATCTGGGTAAATACATAGGGTGACCCTCTGTGAAGCTGTGAAAAGGACTTGAAAAATCAAGACCATTCCCCCAAAAGCTAGAAATGGGAAAAATCATATCTTGGAATTACGAAGATTCAGAGACTCAGATTGTGGGAACATACATTTAACTCTCTCCCAGAGAATCATGTATGCTGAAAGAGTCACAAGTTATAAAATATGGATTACAGGTTGTAAGTGGGATACCAAAGGGAGAATTGATAAATGAGCTGTAGTAATTATGATAACTGTACCTGCACACTGTTGTACTTTTTCTGCAGAAGCAACAACTGTAGGCGGATCTTCTCTCTCCTATGGTCCTCCATAGGCTGCTGGAGCAACTCCCCTCCTCTCTGTAAAACTTCTTCAATCTGAGCTCTTTCTTGATCCAGCTAAAATTACACAAATCTCTATTATCTACAGAAATTAATTTTAGAAACATGAGCTGTCAGATATTAACAGCAATTGTACCAAGCTTTTGTTTTACTATGCAAATGGGAACCAAACAATTTCAAGCACAGATTCACCTCTAAACTCCCAAATCATAAAATCCAACTTGCTCATTCCATAAACTTTATAAAGAGATGTACTGAAGGAAATTTAATGACTCAGCAGTCACATCA
Source organism: Cettia cetti (assembly GCA_013401135.1). Lineage (NCBI taxonomy): Eukaryota > Metazoa > Chordata > Aves > Passeriformes > Sylviidae > Cettia > Cettia cetti. The sequence goes on along the minus strand of VZUI01045416.1, from coordinate 53,789 downwards.
ATAGGGCATTATGACTTTAGTTCCATTTCTATTTTAGACATTCCTTGACAATAATAAGCAAGCTCAGAGCACAACAGCACAAAACCAAAACTTCAGTAAATATAAAAACAGTATAAAAGGAAGGCTATGTTCTGTAACAATATGCCCTTCTATAGAAAGCATTCTGTAACATACATGGCATTTTCCATGGACTTATATCCAGCTTTCCAGCTCAGTTTATAGTATTTGAGCTGCTTAAAAGAAAGGCAGAGTGGCCTGACAGGAATTTTCCTGATTTTGTAGGCAACAAGGCTATAGTGGACATGATGCTAACAAAACTATGGCAGTTTTATATGGGTGAATAGCAGAGTCTAGATAAGAATCTAGAAGAAATTTTGTTCAAAGCTTTTATTTGGACTTCCAAAATAGAGCCACATTACAAGACTCTTTACCCTTGACCTGGCCTATGCACTATGATTCATTTTATCATACCAGTTTAAGTTTGAACCTCAGTGAAAAATCATTCAAATACAGAAGGGATTCCTTACAAAGAGCTACTTTGAGTAGGAGATAGAAGATAGACAAATAAAAGTCAGAGTTCACTACCTGTATTCTATACAATCGTGATGAAAATTCCAATAAGTATGATTAGCTACTCTCAGCACAACAGCCAAGAGGCAACTGCTATGGGAAAAGTATTGGAAAACTGTGCAGGGTATCCAACAACCTAGTAGTTCCCTTCCTTTTCTAAACTTAAAGACATTTTCTCTGAATTTTCCCTCCAAGTCTGAAGCAATGCAACCTGGGGACAAAATAAAAAGTCATTTATTCAATTATTTATTTGTTCCATTGCTCACAAACCTTTTCATCTTCCCCACTCAACTCCAGATGCTTTTCCAGAACTTTTAACATATTCTGTATGTCACTCTCAAATTTGTCCAGGTCTAGAAAAGCCACTCTAGCTTCACGGGGCTCTGACATGATAGGAAGACGTTCTTGTCCAACAAGCATCTGCAAAGCGAAATAAAATGTTGATGAAGCTGAAAATTTAGTCTCAGCTGCCCCATACAATCCCCCATGAACTGGTATATCAGTTTGCAGGACCATTAGATATCAATATAAATCAAAATTGTAAGAGTTGTTTGATCTGAGAGTTAACTTGCACACACTTGATAGTTATTACCAAGTTTCTACCTTCAAACTTCAATATGAGTTTTTTGTTCTCAAAACAAATGAAAAATCTCCAGTCACATTAGCTTATGGTGTTGTTTTGTAGCTCACAAATATGTACTGCAGTATATACAATTTTCTGAAGAGTTGTTTGTAAATTTTCCCATGAAACAAGTCATCTGCTACTCAAGGTAAAAAAAGCATCTGGTCTAAAAATCAGTCTATTTTCCGCATATAAATACCTACATTTAGAACTAAGAGTTCAAAAGCAGCAAAGTGCTATTCTAATAAACAGTGATTTGTCCACTACAGCCAGTTGCCATCTTCTTGGCATAGACCTCCCAAGCAAGTTCTGGGGCTCCTTCATCCTCACCTTGGCACTTTTGATGTGCTGAGAGACCTTCTCAAAATTACGGTTGAGTTCTGCCAGTTTGGGTTCAACAAGTTCCCGGCACGACACACCCCGACCATTCATTAAGATGACAGCCTGGTCACGTACATTATCCACTCGGAGACTGACATCATCTAATTCAGATGTTAAACGCTAAGAAGTGAAAGAAAATGAAAATGGTTAACTCCTAGGCAAGGAGAGAAACATAAAACATCTAAAAATAAACAGGAAGCAAATTTTACACCATTCAGAATCCATGAGTTGACTAGCAATATTTTGACAGATGACACAACATTTCCTACCTTCACCGTTTCCTCCTTTTGGCTCGCTGACTTTTTCTCAATTTCATCCAGTAAGGCTTCAGCCTGATACAACCAAGTACTTATGTGGGCAACATTTTCGTCAAAAATTTCCAGTTGGCCCTGATGATTCTGGGAAAAGATGAAAAAATGTATGAGTATGAGAAACTTCTAAAAATCCAACCAAAAAATCCCAACATAAAAAGAAACAAACACAAAAAAAACCCTGCACACAAAATACCCCCCACAAACTCAAAAAAAAAAAAAAATCAAATAAATCAACCCTGCCAAAATCTTATGAGTAGAAAAGAGATCAGTAAAATAGTGCTATGGACCCACTTTAGAATGAAACACTGAAAATTAGATTGAACCTTTCATCTTCAACAGTATTTACAAAAATTCAGTTTTCATTCTAGACTCTTTGATAATATAATTTCTAATTCACAGAAAGGGAAATAGAAGTAGCTGAGGTAGTTTGTACAACTAAAGAGAGACAACATTACAGCCAGGTCATAATATCTCAGTCACCCAAAAACTCCACTATTTTTTCTTTCAGCACTAGCAGATACAACAGTATGCACAATGTGTGGTTGTGGGGTTTTTTTTAATTGCAAAGGGATTATGCCAAACTTACAAATTATAGCAATCAAGTTTTGATATTTTACTGATTACATTAAAATATTTCTTCCTCTTAAGAAAAGTCACAAAATTGTAGTCATGTTAATTAGATCTGTTTTCACATGCAGTCAGAAATTGTAACATTAGGTGCCCCAGACAGATGTAATGTTATCAGATTCAGAGAAGTAACAATCTGTTTAAGCTTTTCACCAAAACAAAAAGGTAGACAAGATTTGCTCTTTAGAATAAGAAAACAAAGGGAGGAGAGAAAAGAGAGAAGGCTTGTGATTGTGCATTGTAAGGTTGAATTGTTCTTTTGCTACGTGGAGCTGTAAGTTTCTTGATGTTGATATAGAAAGCATAGACAATACTTGTCACCAGATATGAACACAATCTAGAAGTACTTAGTTATAGATCATCCTTACAGCATTAACACATGAAAGTAAACTACCTGACTACTCCTAACATGGTATTGGATAACAAAACGAACACTGTCACCTGCAACAGGCACTGGACAGGAGGCACAGGGCTCACCATCCATGTATACACTAAAATTTCCACAACTTCTGCCTTTGGAAGGCTGTGATATGGTTAATTGTCCTAACTAGCTAAACAACACCAAAATATCTTATTCATATAAAGCATCAGTCTAATAATAGTATCAGTTGTAGACTGCTTTGTGTCCATTTAGCTTAATTAGCAGCTTTAGCTGTATAATATGCTTGGGCTATCATTTAATCAGCCAAACAGATGCTGTTGCCATACTCGAACACTTGGACAGTTATGGTCTGTCCAAAAGAGCAATAGGCTGACACAGTCACAAGTCCTTTGCTGAACACCACTACAAAGTTATCCATTGTCTACTAAATAGCCATCATCCAGGTCTCAAGGAAATCTGTCAACAGAAACCCACATTGTTCATGTTGGAGCTGGCACAGAGGCTGAATAATGAGCATCACATGCAGCAGATCAGTTTTCCATCTTGCTTATTGTATACCACCTCGTGACATCTACAGCATAAACAGATATCCATTCCACATTCTTTTAAGTCCAGGAAGCATCATGAAAGCTTCACTTTACAGTAAAGTGAGACAAGTGAAAAGTCCAACTGCTCCAAAAGGGTGGAAGGAGAGCTACCCTGAATATTTCTCACGCATGCAACTTACCAACAAGGTGTCACACCAGTCCTCGGTCCAGGTTCTAACTCTGCTCCAGCCAGCATTAAGGACACACAGCTTCTCCTCCAGGACAGTCTCACTACCTTCCACCAGAGACTGGAGAGCGGTGCAACTTTCTGTGATGCTCTTCAGATCAGCCTTCCTCCTCTCCAGCTCTCTCAGCACATTCTGAAACAAGTTCAGCCATTAACACTGCAATGCTCCCAAACACAGGAGAGGCAGATTTTTACCTCCATAGGAAACAAATATATTGTAGATAATATTCACTGGTGGAAAGAATTAAACCAAGTGTAATTGCCTTCTGTTTACAGTCACTCTCTGTAGACAGTGATCTCATTTTTTTAAGAGAGAGTGAGCACAATGCATGTAAATGTTGTGAACAGCTTAGACACTCTTTTGATTTGTTGTCTTAGAACATCTTCACTGTTTCTTTTCATTATGTAGGTAAAGTAAATGCATCACACTGCATTGCAAGTCAATTTTTAAAAGGTTTTCTGCACTGTAAAGCACAAAACACAAATTTCAAGAAACACTCTGGGTTCCTCCATATCTTTTCCTATTAAAGTACTTTTACAGTTGGCAACAACGAGAAATATGGCAGGGCAAATGCTAAACACTTTTCTGAGAGCCATCACAACTTATAACTGCAGATGTTCAATTCAGTGGCTACATATTACAGAATCCCTATTGTTATATTATCTATATAGAAATATGTAAATATATGTATCTTTAGCTCTACCCTTTTTTCTAAGTCATCTCTGCTTTTATATAGTTTTTTAAATCTAAAAAACCCCACCTCTTTTGAATGTATGAATACTGATATGCAAATTAAGCAATATGTCATCTCTTGAATATCAGCACACAGTTTCCACATGGAAAACAGACCTCTTGCCATACCAGATCACCAATTATTGATGATATCTACCTACTTAGAAAGCTCTCTGATGTCACTGTACAGTGTGGTGAAGAATGGACTTAATCAGAGCCAGTGTCTGGAGCTCCTTGAACATATTATCTATGAAGTAACTTATTTTATCATACCTTATCTTAGAAACAGAAACAAATACTCAAGTTACTGCATTTCAAAATTGCCTCTAGAAAACTTTAAAACAGAAACCACAACTTTGCATTCAACATACAGGGACTTGTCCTCCCAGTGGTGCAGCATAAGTCATTATTTGCACGATTTACAAACGTAAAGTAAGTATACTTCCAATAAGGTTTCAAAAGTTTGTTTGGAAAGGAATCTTGAGGATATGGCCACAGGAAAACCCTAGTGCCAATAATTGCTAATCCTGATTGAAACACACGAGAACAGGTTATATTAGATGAGTTTGCAATTTGGTGAGGTTTCAAGTTTTAAGACTGCAGACAGACCCATTCCAGAAGTAAAACGTGACAGAAAACAAAAACTGGAAAGTATTGCTGAACTGTATCAACTGGCACTTGTTGCTAGCTCCTAGTAATATCCAAATTTCTGCAGTTTGAGAAAATATAATTACTCTGAAGAAGGTAACAAACACATTTGCCTGTTTTAATTAAAAGCTTCAGCTTGTAGGTGAAAGAAAATAAGGAATTACAGTAGCCTCTTATTTTGCAGTCAGAATTTTGAAGACAAGGCTATTTCAATGAAAAGTTACAAACTCAATTTTTCAATGCACTTTTCATTCAATGCACTTTCAGTTTGCTCTACTAATAAAATATTTGATTGAGCCCGCAATTATATTTACTGGTAATTTTAAGAATATTATACTTGTGAAATCCCTAAGAGATACAGTAAGTATTAAATACCTATTAGCACCAAATATGTAATACTACCTTAAATATTTCACCGGCCATTTAATGTTGATGCAAGATGCCCAAGATGAAACAGATCAGACTCAGTAAGGCACTGAACATGAACTACTGACTGTACTAAATTTTCAGGATGTGGGAGATTTAGTAAAAAGTTACAGGGATTTAAATTCACAGCTACTTCTACATAGTACTGCCATAATGTCAGAATTTTTTTCTACAAATACTTAGTACGCATTATGCATTTACTTTGGCCCAGGCAATTTCTGAATCTAGATCAGAAAGCAAGCTCTCTGAGGTGGACTTCTGCACGAGATCAGCTTCAGTGGTAGCCAGCCACTCTGACAGAGAGGCAGATTCCTTCCTCATTTTGCGTGCCAGCTGGGTTGCTCTTTCGAGGTCTTGTTTTCCTTCTGTCAACAAAAAAAAAAAAAAAAAAAAAAAAAAAAAGAGGAAAGAAAGAAAACTAAATTAGATTTTAAAAGCTAGCAAACATAGAAGTGTAGCCAGCTAAAATATCCACCTAAATATATAAAATCCTTGCATCTTAAAACTGTCTTGGTCTAAGGAAGGACCCTAAAAGTTAATAAGCATCTGTATTTTACTGTACAACACAGAACATATACAAATAATTTTAAATTGAAATACACCTAAAGAAACCTGCATACCAATGTATTTATAGCCAGCAATCACCAAATAAAGTGATGTTTATCACTTAATTTTGATCCTTTAGCTGAAACTCAAAGGACCATAGAATCCAGTCAGCCACTCACAGAGGTAAAATTCAGTTCCTCCTAGTAATTTTCAAGACTTGCTAGCAGAAAGCTGTAAAGAAAAATTTCACTGAAAAATCTAGTCTGCCCTTAAAAACCTATCAGTAAAATTAATATGAAATTTGATGTTTGCCACAGTAAAATAGTTTGTGTTTCACACCAGTTACATAATTAATCTGGTCAAATTTTAACACAGACTTGAGAAGAACTCCAAGCATCATAGTCAGAATCAATTGACATTTCAAAAAACTGTGCTCTTTTCTCTGCTCAGAAAGAAAATTCATAACATTATACTGCAAGTAACTCTGCCTTTCTATCCTTTCCTAATCTCCTGCCTACATGCCTTCTAGAATCCACAGTTTCCTGGACGTTCTCAACTTTACAACTGCAAAATATTTCCTAGGACCCATTCTGAGACATTCCAACACTGTAATCTGACACTTTACCCCCAGCTGAATTCATGGAACATTGAACAGACATAAATCCACTTGGGATTCCATCTTAATTTAGGCAGAGAGCCCTACCTGACTTGTAAGGGTTTAACCATGTTTAAACACTTCGATAAATATTCAACTAATAAGAAAATTATGCAATATTTAATGCAGTTCATGGGAAATAGAGGTTTGCCTGCATTTTCTATTTTACACTGAGAGCAACCTTTTAGATGGACTACAATTCAAAACCATCATAACACCCAAAACCCCTCAGATTGGCTCATTTCTCACATGACAATCTGACCATGAATTATCTTAAAAGGATTTTAATTAATGGTAGGTCAGCTTTTCTAGAGCAATCAAAACTCTGCAAACCTTCCTTCTTCAAGGCTACCTCTCCTCCAGGGAGGTATGTGTAATCTTTAATCTCTTGACTGATTGCTCCTGGATGCACCAACTAGCCTACATAGTATCAGTTTTAGAATCAAACTTAAAACACCATCTAATAATAAAGTAGGGAAATCACATGCAGACAAATATTCATAAATTTATTTATTTTTCTTACCTGTGCCCCCAAGTCATTGTAAAGAAATTTCAGTGCTGTCAGTTGCTCATCCATCACTTTGGGATTATCCGTCTGTTGCTTCTGTACAATTTGCCTTCCTGTCTTGATGACAGTTTCAACTTCCAATTTTACCTCACTGAGGGTCTTATAGAGTTTCTAAAAGCACAAATATTTTTATTGGTGATAATTTGTAGTGCAGATTTTCTGACTCTGCTTCCTCTGAGTACCTTAACTTCAAATTCCACTTAAACTCTGATTTATGAATTAATAGCCATATCTGACAAGAAGATTCCAAACTCCTGACATTCTATATTTTATTCTAGTTTTTATTTTCAAAAATTAATAATATCAATAATTTAATAATGTTTACTCCAAGGCTAACATTGTCATCTGTACTTTGTCTTATGCACAGTATTTTTGTTCAAAAACTAATGACTGTGATGCTTCTCCAGAATGTAAGGATGAACCAGGGAAGGGAGTTTATGAAAACTCAGCTGTTCCACCATATCTAAGATCAACAGCCCACTACGTCTATGTCCTACAAGAATATGAGGTTCTTAGTTATCAAGTGCTCTGTTAGCACTTCCCAATGAGCTGCAATAGTTCCATGAAGACTTCAAGCAAAATTTCCTCAGGGAAGAGTTTAAGCAACAAAAACAAAAAAAAAGCACCCCCAAGCACAAGTCATGAACATTGCATACATACCATGCACTTCTCCAAGTGAACTTGGATTACATCTGGGTCAGTATCCTTCACATCCAAGACATGAAGTTCTGCTTTTACACCATCCAACACCCGTTTGCAATCTAACATGCGCTGCTCAAAATTGGCTGGTTTCTGGAAAAGCTGATACTTTGTACATACCTCACGGAGCTTTCTCTGTTTTAATGAATATTACATTGAAAGATTGTTTTAAATTAGTACCTTTAAAGCATCTCACACCCCAGATTATAATCCATCATGTCACCACAAATCAATATATATGGAATTCTGGCTTGGCAAATAATGTTGCCATCACCTATTCCTAATCTCTACCTGAGGTGCAAGAGATCTAATTCTGTATCCATATCATCATTCTGGCTTTGAAAATAACCATTCTACTCATGTACAGAGACTTGCTGACTTTATCCCATTTATCCCATGATACTTGTGAAATTAAAGCTTCCTTGTTAAATTCATCTAGGGCTGTTTCCTTATGAAATCACATAAAAGCACATACTATTTCCTTCTGAGGTTCAGCTGACTGCACCAAACAATTTATAGGCTAACATAGCAGTGGGTACGGGTGACTCATGTCTTTACCTGCAAAGCATCCAGCTGAGTTCCACCACGGGGAGACCTGCATTCAGGAGAAGCAGGAGGGAAAGAGCGAGCACTTTTCTTCAGCTCCTCTAAGGTGGATTCATGAGCTGCAATCTCAGCTTGAATTTTCTGCCAAATCACAGAAGCAGGGAAAAAAAATACATTACAAAATTGCTTGCAGAGAGAGGAAGCAGAGCTTTCTTACCACCCACCAGAAGTAAATCTATTCTGTAAAACTTAAAACACCACCAAGTTTATTTTAAATATTCTACCTTTGGTGACAGCTTACTAAATTGAAAGCTGCTGTTATTGAGTACAGCCTTCTTGAAAAAAGAAAACCCTCCAGATTACAAAATTTCAGTCCTGTGCTGCTGCACAGGACTGAAATTTATTACTAAGTCTAGACTGAGCACTATCATCAAATATTTTCAGAAGTTTTGTAGTGAAAAGCTATACAGAAATACCTGGGCCTCCTGGGGCAGCTGAAAGGCATCTATCCTATCAGTCAGGTAAGATGTGAGCTGTCTATCCAGATCTCCTAAACTTTCCTGCAAGACCTGCAGCATGTGGTCAGTTTCTCGCATGGTCTGAAGCTGTTGTTCCAAGGTGATCTGACGGCTCACCGCCTGAGCAGGACAGACAGAAAGGTAAGACAAGATACAGCAGTAATTCAATACAAATTATAGCAGACTTCCTCAAAACAAGGTGGCAGAGACAAAAAAAAAAAAAAAAAAAAAAACAAAACCAAAACAAAACAAAAAAAATCCTACACCTGGAGGACTGGCTAAAAAGAATCATAGAAAGCAGCAATTTTTGAAGTTTGCTGTGGCTTCTGAACCAGTAACTGACAAACAGTGGAACAGGAGAATTCTGCAGCTAGATACATATGAGATCGTAAAAACACACCTATTCTACCACCTTGGGAAGAAAGTATTCTGTTAAAACCACATCAGCTTCAAAAACTATCCATTCAATGGGAAACAGGAACATCACAATAGACCACAGATCAATGTTGTTTGATATGTTAACATTCACATTTCCTTTCAAAACAACAAACTCAGTTGTACTGTCAAAACAGAAGTTCAGGGTTTTCCCTTTATTGCCTCCTTCCTTTAACAGCATCTGAAGTGTCACTACCTGCACAGGAGCACAAATTCCCCACTATCAGCACATGCCTGCACAGACCAGTGCATGTGCATGCACACACAGATGTGGAGAGTTGTCAAAAGCCTGGGGTGCCAGTGCTGCAGCTGCCAAGCAAACAAGTTTTTATATGGCAATACTGTTGTAACAGGAAAAACAGTAGTCAATGCTAACTTTAATGCCAGCACATAGCCCCCAGCTGAGGGCACTACATTTATGTTGCTCACTGTAATGAGGATGAACTGAAATTCCCTCTATGATTACATTTTTTCATCAGTGACAGAAAACAACTCCCATCCTCCAATTTGGCAGGGGGTTATATTACCAGGATACCGAACACTAATTACAAACCTGTGCTACCTGAAATACAGCTAGTCTTCCTCTACTTATTAAATCTATAAAAGACTAGACTGAAGTAGAAGAGGAAGAGGACAACCTAATAGATGAGTAATGAGAAGAATGTTTTCCTTCTGCTCTTTGTTTCAGCATGACTTCTTCCTAGCTATTTCTAAGAGTGAAAATGTCACTTATGCTTCTCATTTTTACAGTAGTGAGAAAATGACCAGTATTTATGGCAATAGCAAAAATATATTAAGTTGTTAACATTCTCTGTTCCTTGATTTTGGAATTACCTTTTTGTCCAAAATTATCTGAAAAATACCAGGGCATCCCAGCCGTATGAGCTTGCAAAACAAAACTTGAGTCATGTCATGAAAAACAGAAAAGCATCTTGCTCTTTGGACATTTTTGCAAATTGAAAACAGCTGACAACACTGACACTATTTTTTTCCTGTACTGCAGTCTGGCGTCTTTGAAATCAGCTAACAAGAATCATTTCAGATTGAGCTGAAAAATCCAGTCTACTTCAACCATAACCCCAAGTTCTTACCAAGTGACTCAGTTCCTCATAGCGGGCATTGAAAGCTTCCAATTTTTCACTGATGATGTCATCAAGAATCCCTCCATCAATCAATGTCTGTCCAAGTTCCCGAATCTGGGTTCGATTATCAGCTGGGTGACGCAAGACTGATTCCAGAGACTAAGTAGAGAAAGATTTAAAGGTCAAGACACAGAATATTACTCTATTTTCAGAGCTGGAAATCTGGCTATATACACAAGTTTAACACTTCAACATTCTTGAGAGTGCTCTAAAAGCATAAATTACTTATGGCTTAATTCATAATGGCACATGGCATTATGACACAGAGGTGATAATCAAACTTCACAGCACTTTTTACCTACTCACATAATCTCATACTACCACAGCCCTGGAAGGAATTAACCCATTTACACAGGCCAGGAGAGAGCATACGATTTTACCAGAGTAACAAGTATGGCACTATCCCATACAGTAAAAGTCCACTTTTGGTGGAGGATCTTACAAATATCCATTTCCAATTCAGAGTGATATGTTCACTTAATGTAAAGAATCAGAATATTCAGCACATTACAGTACACTACTTAAGTGCAGAATTTTATTTTTTTAAAACAGAGCAATCTGAAAAATTACTCATCTGACAGAATCATTATAATACCTCAAGAGCATCATTGACAGCATCCAACTTATCAGGCAGATTTCCTGTCATTTGCACCCTTTCTTCCAGATTGTTTAGCCAAGCTGTTTCTAAATCAAGATACTGAAGCAGCTCAATCCAACAGGACCACACTTCCTAGAAGCAACAGAAAAGAAAAAAATTGGCCTAGAATGCCAGGCATAGCTCATACACCCTATGAACAATTTAAAGATGTGTGTCTGAGAAACCACCTAAAAGAGACAAGTAGAAAATATTAAAAAACATATCACAGTACTATGTTCTAGACAGAAAAACACACAGCTCTATCAGGAAGATGCAGAGAAAGGAGCATAGTAGTCTCCAAACTCCTGTTAAAACTATCACTGGTGTAAAGGTTCACATAACTATGTAAGAATGTAACAAAATGCATGTGCTCCTCTTTGAAAGTCAAGACACACACACTCTACCCCAGTCCATAATCTCACGTTCTAGTTATTATTGGATTTAAACCTTTAATTTCTGGTAAGTTCCTTTTTGCCATTTTGGAATACACACAGATGAGTAACAGGTCTGTGAGACAAGTTTACTTATTTGCAGAAGCATCAAATACAATTATAAAAACAAAGTTAGATGATGTGTCATGGATTCCAAAGATGACATCTCAAGAGAAAGTCATCTTGGAAAGGAGTTAAATCCATTTATGCTAAAGCTGCTGTATTCAGACATTTTCAGTATCCTTCTTTATTCCTGTCTTCATTTTACAGAACCACAGAATCTCCTAAGCTGGAAAAGGTCTGAGAGATCATCCAGTCCAACCTGTGACCAAACCCCACCTTGTCAATAAGACTAAATGCCACATCAGTTCTTGCCTTAAACACCTCCAGGGACAGTGACTCCACTACCTCCCTGGGTATCCCATTCCAATATTTAATCATTCTTTCTGTGAAGAAATTCTTCTCAATGCCTAACCTAAACCTCCTCTGGAGCAGCTTGAAGCCATTTACTCTCATCCTGTCACTGGCCTCAGAGAAGAGCCCAAATCCCACTTTCCTTTCAAGCAGTTGTAGAGAGCAATAAGGTCACCCCTCAGCCTCCTTTTCTCCACATTAAACACTCCCAAGTCCCTCAGGAGCTCCTCATAGCACTTGTGCTCCATTCCTTCCAACCAGCTTTGCTGCCCTTCTCAGCACCCCAATGTCCTCCTTTTAGTGAGAGGTCCAGAACTGGACAATGCATTCAAGGTGTGGCCCCACCAGCACCAAGTACATACAGAGGGACAATCACTTCCCCAGCCCTGCTGCCCACATGACTTCTAACACATGCCAAGATGCCATTCTGAGCCACCAGGGCACACTGCTGGCTCATATTCCGTGGGTGTGTATCAGCACCCTCAAGTCTTTTTCATTGGACATCTTCCAGATGCTCTTTCTCCAGGCTGTAGCACTACATGGGGTTGTTCTCATCCAAGTGCAGCACCTGGCACTTGGTCTTCTTGAACCTCATACCTTTGGCTTCAGCTCACCAAATCAGCCTGTCCAGATCCCTCTGCAGAGCCTTCCTACCCTCCAGCAGATCAATACTCCCACACAACTTGGTGTCATCTGCAAATTTACTAAGGGTAGACTTAATACCCTCATCTATACCATCAATAAAGGCATTAAACAGATATTTCTATGATATCATTCTTACCTCCAAAGTGTGGCATTTCCCCCGGATCCGATTACACAGCAGCTGGTAGTTCTCCAGCACAACATTCAACTCAGTCGCCAGGTCCTGACCACTGGACGGGACTTTGGTGGCCAACATCTTAATGTTGTCTTTGAGAATCTTCACCCTCACCTCCTTCTGCAACACATCCTCCTTCGCTCTCTGTCAAAAAATGTGTTACACTATCAACCTTCAGTTGCCCTCCACTCAGCTACTCATCATTCAAATCAAAGATCAGCAGTTTCATTGGAGGTCTCGCTTCCAATGTATTTCTTGGGCCTGAACACAACAAAATATAGCACTAACTTGCATGGAATTCAGGTCATGTTAGCAAGTGTTGAAAGATCCTGTTCTATTAAGCCTACAGATATATTTATCATTTATGCTTTTTTCATTAAAAAAACCTCATGACTCAAAGCAAAAAGAAAATAAGTGCTATTTCTATGCTTCTGTGCAAACAAAAAAACAAATTAAACAGAAGAAAAAAACTAGATGTTTGCTAAAAACATGTATATCAGGAAGAAAAAGGTAGGGTGAATTTACATAAATGATGAGTCTCAGAACTCATTAACTATCTCTCAAAGTTATCCAGGAGAGATGATGTAATTACCCAGGATGCATGCAACTACAAAGCTGGAACCTCCCTCAAGCTGTTGGGTGTGCCCCAGGAACACACAAAAAGGACAGCTAGAAGAATTCCTTCAATCTAACTACACTCAGAGGAGCCTGACAACACATATACAGGATAAGTACAGTACAGCTCCCAACACACAGGTCTGGAGAAACTGTATTATCCCTTGTCAAATTTTGCCTTAGACAGAACTGAGGAAGAAGGATAGCTGGGAGACAAGACAGATCAAGCAGGCCAGTCTGAGTCTCCCTGCTGCGACAAATAAAAGCCTCCAGAAATAGAGAATGTCCCGTATCTTTCTTTTCAGATTTCAAGAAGAGTTTTAAGAAGTTGAAATACCTCTGACAAATAAGGCATTGCACTATATAATAGAATTTAGCATAATTTTTGTACATATATTTCAAGATGTCTTCTAAAAGTAAGGCAACAAAAAAAATCAGTTAATAGACAGGCAAGGAATAGAAAATTTTGGAAATATATTTTATGGCAGGATTTTCAAAAACCCCCCAGCCTTGTCTTAAACCTATTTCTCCTAATGTCAGCAGGAGTTCCACTTTCTGTTCAAATGAGAGCACAACTGGCAAACTTAAAACCACATGCAAAAAATGAGCCAGATCCAGAGAGTGCTCTTCCCCAGTGCTAAAAGTAGTCCCATGATAGTATTGTTACTGCAAATGAAAGGGAACTGTGTTACAATAAGCTTAGGGGCTCACTGACATAACTATCATAATATACATCATATAATTTGGATTTGACAAAGGTAAATGTGCTAAAAGTCTCACAGATTTGCCAATGAAAAGAAGGCTTTTTTCCCTTGGCTTGTGTTCAGCCAGCTGTCAGACCATGTGATCTCAAGTGCCTTCAAAGGACATGAATATATTAAAACTCTTGTTAAGGACTGCTTCAGAAAACCCCTTCAAAAAGGGCAATTCAAAACTTCAAATGGGTTTGTCAAAGCACTTGTAAGGGAGAATTTTTTTTTTATGGTCCATCAAGTAACAGTATAGTGGATACTCATTTAAAAAGCGTACACACAAGTCAAAACATTTATGAGGATATGACTGGACTCTGAGATTAAAAAGCAGAGAACTATTTACTCTGTACATATAGCCAAGAAAATGATCTGTTTAACTAACAATATTATAATGAGACAAAAATATCTCCTTCCTCTCCATTTATTTGGCCACCAGACCCAAAACTAGAGAAGCAGGGAGCAACATCGCTAACTGGTCCTTTGTGGATCTCTTCCAACTCATGATATTAAAAAAATCACTGTTTGCAACAGATGATGAACGCATGATAACCTTACAACACACCTGGCTTAAAGTGATTTTTTAAATGTAGAGTTACAATATTTAGGGGACAAGAAACTCAAGTCCAAGAGACAGAAGTAGAATGTTTTCAAAACCACTAATTTAGATGGAAATAAAAGATTACACTATACCTTTTTGAACTGTCATCTCATGAAAAAAATTTCCATCTTTCTAATGTTTAATATGCTATACATAAGAAGTCAGACTCAACAGCTGAGCAAGCTGTTATTTATTATGAACTCCCTACCCCTCATGGCCAAAAAGAACATCTGCTTTTATAGTTTATGCTTTAAAAATAAATAAAAAAAAAAATCCAAAAGGCAAAGATGAAAAATACCACTAATCTTGTCATGACCTGAGCTCCTTTCCACAAATATAATTCCATAAAAGGTCAACCCCCAAAGCTGTAAAGTTTTGTTTCTTTTTAATCAGGCCTCTACAATGAGCTGACATTACTGACCTTCATTTCCTCTACTGCATTCTCTAGCTCTTCAGGGGACTTGTATTCAAAATCTTTCTCCAAGTATTCTTCTTCAGCTTGGGTCATCCATTCTTGCATCTCTGCCAAATCCTTCTTCAGATTTACAGCTTTTTCCTGACTTTCAGACAGGCGATTTTTCTGACTAATGATCTAGAATCCAAGGTGGAGAAAGAAATAGCTGGTTTGTTATTTAAATGTCCTTGTACATGTGAAAAAATGACAAGTCTTTGTTAAAACATTTTGCTACCAAAACATTTTCAGGCTTTTTTAATTAACGAAGCACTTTTACACACACACCCAAACTTATGAACCCTTTTTAGCAGATCAACAAAATCTAAAAGTGAGGGAAGGAGAAGTATGACTTTCTCCCTTCATTGAATGTAAACTGGTAATCTCTGGAAAAAGACAGAAAAAAAATCCTCTTCTGATTACAAGTATCATATAGTCAGATATATCATTATTCTGAGCAATAAAACACTCTTCAGGCCTCACTTCTTTTCACAACCCAGACACACTGGATTCTATATTAACAGCAAGGCTCTCCAACACAGATTTTCATCAGCAATTGCAACAAAGGAAGTATATTTCTATAGAGAGCAGAAGGTTTCCACCCAAGAGAAACAAATACACTGGAGTGGTTGTCTATTTACAGCCCTTTATTTTTCAAAGCTGCTTGGAAACAGTCAAAAATTATACAGGGACAGCATAATATTCCAGATTTCAGAAACAACAACAAAAAAAGACCTTCCTCCCATACTCTCCAGAAAGAGCAGCATAAAGCAAAATGAACAAATTAATTATTAATTACAAGCAATTAAAGAGTTTATTTTGCTCCTTCCAGTTAGGTACCAAGAAATGTGTGCCTTCGAGTTGGACTTCAGCCACCCTGACAGTGAAACAAGTAAAACATTCTCATCCCACTGTTTCAACTGCTTCACGTCCTCACAATCCTCGCAATGCCACACCACCAGACAGCCGCAGCAACGAGCAAGCACTAGCAACATGTGGAGAACTCACCTGTTTGCTCAGCTTCTCCCACTGAGTCTGGCAGTCTACTAGCCTAGACTTTGTCCAAGTAGCTACGCTCACAACAGGCTGAGCTCTTAAAGCAGCCTCCACTTCTTTCATCTCTTTCAGTGATGGTTCAATTGTCTCCATTTCATTGATAAACATCTGAACACACATCAGAAATAATGAATGTTGTTCTTAAGCAAGATATTACATTACTTTATAACAGTATCAATAATTTTGCAACTTTTAATTATTTCAGAAAAACCTTTTGAAGCAGATCAATACCGTGATCAATTCAATACTGGACTGTTTAAAAAAATCCTTCAGTGATTCAAAACATCAGAACTATGCAACTAAAGAACAAAGCACAGCTTGCTATAAACATTTTCATATGCCAAATGTCAACATCAAAACAACACAAGTTTGAAGATTACATGCACTAAATATTCTGCTATTTCTGGTGTACCTCAATTTATATACTTCTCCTGGAAACAAACATTTCAAGGTACACTGTAATTACTTACTATAAGGTGAAATTCTGCATAACTGTGATCATTATGTGCCACTAACTTGCCAGGAATCTTCCTTGTAAGATAGATACAATTCTAAACTTAAGGACTTTCAAAGTTATTTGCTTCTTACTTTTACTGGAAATTTAATGCAGAGGGCACTTCTTACCCACAGATTCAATTTCATAATCACAAAAAAAAAAAACCCTGGGAAAAGTATATAAACCTTTTATAGAGGAAATAATGCCAACTTGTAGATAGGTATTTGTAACTACATTGAAGACTTTTGAAAAGCATAAAATAATATAGCTGCAAGAAAGAAACCAACTCCAATGTGCCCTGAAGAAAGATAAAACACTTTCTGGTGGGTTTAATGTGCTATGGACAGTACTTAATAATACAAGCAAGATAATAAAGAAGAGATGCTACTTGTTATTTCAAAAGGCTTCTCATTAAATCAAAACTCACTGTGCACTGGTCAAGTTGCCTTTGAAGTCCTTCAGTATCCCCTTGAACAGCCTTTTCTGTCATTAAGAAGTCTTTCACACCATCCATCCACTTCTGAACAACTTTCGAGTCAGTCTAAATCAAATATAGTGAGGAACAGTTGATACATTGCTGTGATGAAGAATGTATGGCTGTTGCATTTCAATTTCTAGCAGCTTGCAAAGGATATTCTAAGAAACTGCTGGCATGGTTTTGAATCAGACCAACTTTTAATTTTTGGGGTTATTTAGTTGGGTTTTTTTAGAGGAAGGAGAGTGTCCCAAATTTCTCTGTTCTCAAATTTATATGAATATTAAATGCACAGTAGTGATATTCTTCCATCCACCAGAGCATGGTTTAAGTGACACTGCACTGTTCCAGGCAATCTATCACACCAAAGAACAGGATTAGGTAAGGAGGAGAACATGGCTTCAAGAATTATGTGGTTACACTTCACATGAAGGACTGGCTGAAGGCTGGAAATACACCTAAAAACTATGATTAAAAAATGCATGACTGTTTCCACACTTGTTTGAAAACTCCACTCCCAAGGAAAAGAGTGGGCCCTATAAAAATATGCCTGTGGAAAAGAAGAGTGGATAATGCTAAATGTACTTTTCAGGTAGAAACCGTACTGGGAAAGACATCTGCATAACAAACATTTTCCTATAAAAGGGAAAAAAAACAGAGAATCAGACTATCTACTAAAAAAAAAAAAAAAAAAAAAAAAAAAAAAAAAAAAAAAAAAAAAAGCCTAGCTCTTTGAGGTCAATAGCAGCTACTGTACTCACCAGAGCAGCTCTTGGGGAAAAAAGTAAACACGCACCCAAATTTCAGAATTATGTGATCTAACAATTAGCAGTTGCCTTATACCCTACAATGAGGTAGGAAGGGAAGGAGGGAGGGAAAGAGACAGAAGCACTGCCATCTCCTTCCCACACAATTGTGGATGTTCCAAATCATCCTTACAAACAAAATCAACACAGAGCTCAAAGAGGGATTTTCCTTCCCCTGGTTCAACCAACTTATGGGCTTGACATTTTTTATTAATATAGCTGGACTTCTGTTACTCAACATTTTTGAACTATTTGGTTGGAGTTTTTAATAGATGGCATCTATTTATGCTGACATAATCAACATCATAAAACAGCTCATCAGCTCCACCTTCTACTCTGCATGTCACAGAGGAGGAAAGCATACATTTAGTTTTCTTTAAAACTCTACACTAACAGTTTTTTCAAAATCAATATGTTACACACTGTTTCTCAAAAAAATGTCTGCATTAATGAAAAACCATTAGACTAAGTTCATGCTTATTTTTAGATCAATGTTACCATTAGAGGTGAAAGCCATGACATTTTCTTCATTCCTTTTCTATTTTGAGGGAATTTCCTGCAGATGATTAGTCTGAAAATCATTTTCCAAAAAACAGACCCTAGGATGCTTAACAGTGGCTTAATGTAAAAAAGTATGTATTTATAAAGGCTGCCTTTTGACAAGGCACTTTAGCACACAACTAATTTAGTTTTCTTACAATAAGCTATTTACATAAGTAGCTGAAGGGAATTAAATGGGATTACTCAAAGTTAGACACACATTTAAATAATTTGCTGAATCACAAACCAAGCCTACAAAAGTTTAATTAAGTAAATGCTCCTGCACTACACAGGTAAATAATTATCAGTGGTCAAATAACCAGTGTAGGCTGTTGATGTACAAGAGTTCACAACATTTAGACATGAACATCCTCATCATAGAATGGTTTGGGTTGAAATGGAACTTAAAGACCATCCAGCTCCAACCCACCAGCCATGGGCAGGATCATCTTCCACTAGACCCCATCCAAATGGGCCTTGAACACTTCCATGGATAAAGCATCCACAGCTTCTCTGGACAACACATTCCAGTGTTTCACTGCCCTCTCAGTAAAGAATTTCTTCCCAATATCCAATCTAAACCTACCCTCTTTCAGTTTAGAGACTATTATCCCTTGTCCTATCCCTACAAGCCCATGTAAAAAGTTCTCCTCCAGCTCTATTGAAGGTCCCCTTTAGGTTCTAGAACGCTGCTATAAGGTCTTCCTGATAGACCCTCACTTCCTCAGGATCAGTTTTTGACATTTATTCCAGGCAGGAACAAAGATCAAACATGCTGAATCTTAACTTGTTCACTCCTAGAAAAACCACATGATGTACAGCCATGCAACAGATTTAAAAGATCTGAAAGTGATGCAGTAAACCATACATTACTAGAGGTATGATAACAGAATACAAGATAAAAGAAAATTTCTTTAGGAAAAACAAGATGTAAACCTGATAAAATGATCCTTGTCTACTCTTCCCATCACATGAATATTACTCTCCCAGTAAAACATTATTCCCAGTTCATGTCACTAATGCATGCATTGTCAGCTTGGGGGAGCCTCTGTCACATGACAACAGAAGAGCCACCTAAGCAGCAGGACTCACAGGCAGATCTGCCACTGAAACACTCAGTAACACGGACATCTTAGTCATTGTTCACCTCTCTCATCACTGTTAAAATGAAAATATTTACATTGTTTCTTTTCAAAAACCTAAATGTGAGGAGTGTTGTTTGGGAAACGTCAATTTTTAAAGGTGATTTAGGAAAAAAAATTAAAAATTAACTAATACTTGCATGTAGTTGAACATAAGCCACATGTCCTCCAAGCACTGACATTCACTTTTTTTTTCTCCCCCACATAAATTTCTTTTTCCCTTATAATAGCCAGGTGCTTCAACTCCTCTGTTAGCCAAGGAGATCCTGCCCAGCCATTCTCCAAACTAATCTTGTGTCTCTGGTTTGGTGTCTGTACCAGGACCACACACCAAGGCTGCCATGCCAATCTTTCCTGCAGTACAAGTTATACCCTGGTGCGACCAGTGTTGTCCACAGCATTTTTATTCAGCTTGTTCTAAACTGTCATTTTTACTTTTATAGTATAAGACTACAAAATCTCTGTATAGATAAGTACCAAAGGAAAAATCAGAATATAACAACTGTCCATCCACTGACAGCTTTACAAAACATTTTAAAAAGAGGGATTGTGTACTTAAAACGTATAGTTCATAAGAAAACACAATGTAAGCCCCATATTTCAGCAGATAGCATCAGTAGGTATTTTTTTCATTTTCAGTTACTTAGTAATTATAATAATAGTTTAATATTAATGAAGCAGCTTTTATAATTGTTTCCATTGTTTCTTCTGCTATAATTTCCTTTTTGACTTCTGTACTTCCTTTTAAGGTAACAGGAAAATTTCTAACATCTTGCTCAGGGCCTAATTCTGTTCTCAGAACAGTGGGATTTTCTGTCTTGCAGGATTTCATAGGCATGTGTATATATTTATAAAATAGGTAAGAGGGCTGAGTAACCTTAACTTTTTAACTGTCCTTCCTGTCACTTCAGAGTCTGTGGTTGGAACTGGGAAAGTCACTAAACCCAAGCATTTTTTTTACTCCCTTTTCTAACTCCCTTGTACTAATTCATCATTACTGTTCACCAAAACCCCACTTGAAGAAGCACGTTTTCTGTAGCAGGCATGGAATTACACTTTAAGATGAGTGGGCATCTGATACCAATCACTCTGAAGATAATCAGCCCCTACTGGGATCAACAGCACAGCTGGCATATCCTTGAACTTAGCATAACCTTTGCGTATGGAAAGAGAGGGACAATTATTTTAAGTGAAAAGTATTTCTGTTAGAAGACAAAATAATATCCTGGGCACATTAGAATTCCACATCTATGCTGCTACAAATATACTATATATGCTTTCAGCCTCTGCCAGACTAGTGGATCATCAACATTCCACCTCTCAATCAGTTTCATCTGGACTCCTGCAGGAACACAGAGAAAGGAAAGGTCTCTAAAGCAACTGAGTTATGCAACCGCCCCCCAAAAATCCTTTCATTTTACCTCAAATATTCTCAACTTGGGCATAATTTCCTCCAGTAGTTTAACATCTTTGGAAATCTTGAGCTTTAACTTGTCCCAGCGTCCCTGCACATCCTTGAACTCTTGCATATAGGTGTTTTTTATATCCAAAGATGCATGCTTCTCCAAAGCCTTTGTTTCTTCAGCAAGTTTATCTATCCTGGGCTTCTGGGCTTCCAGCATCTCACAAACTGTCTGTAACAAAGGGGAAAAAAAAGCCTCCTTCCAGTATTAGCCACCCAATATGTACACACTTGCATACAAGCAGAAATACATCAAAAGTTTAGTCGTGCAGAGGGTAGACTCAGTGAAGAGTGAGACTCCAGTTACAGTAGTTACTGCAGCAGAGATGTCCAAACAACCTTCCAAGTATCAAAACCTTCAGCTGCTGTACTAATGCAGCAACAGAGACTAGAGAAGGGGTAGCAAAGCTTGGCCTCAAGCTCAACGTGCACATCTACACCTCTCGTGTGCCACGCAGTACTGGCACTCAAGTCAACAAAGCACTGGCTGTGCCATGCTGCACTCACAGAGGAAACTGCAATGCAGACAGACCAGGACCTCAATATTTTCATTCCCCTCAAGTTTTTTAAAAGCACATGCAAACTGGCTGAGTATGTTCTTCCAAGTTTTGTAAAATGAAATATGATGTCTTAGTTGCAAAAAAAGCTCTGGATACTCAAGTTTTGAAAACTACTTTCCCAGATGGGATACAGGGAGGATACATTCTGAATGTATTCTCTATGATACTGCTGATATAAAAAGTCACTTCATTTCAAAGAGCTAATAACAGCTGAAGGTATAAGTCAAAACATGAAAAATGCTGCTGTTCCATTGAACTCATCATTTTGATCACTGTGCTTCAAATTTGCTTAAGAGAAAACTACAATGAACACATGATATTATTATTCATTTAATGGATCTAATTTTCTAGTATATACATTTATTATGTACAAACAGAACACGTGCATACATATTTTGTTGTATTTTTACTGAGGAAGAATCTTTTTTAAAATGTTCATGTTCTCAAATCTACTTTACATTTATCGTGCCTGTTTCAGTGCAGAGGGAGCTGAACAATCCCAAGTTCCACAAGCAGGTCCTCATTTACAGTTTGTTCCCCTCTCCTCTCACACTCTAACATTAAAGCACCTACACTAACATAGTATGTCCTTTCAGGGTAGTCTCTAAAGAAAACTGGGCAGAGGCAGGAAAAGACAAGCCTCCAAAGACTAAATGCCATTGCCATTCATGTAACATATGGCCCAGAAAATCTCTGCCAAGTTTAAACAACACAGAAGCAACACTAAAGAGAAAACCAAAGAATCAAAGCTTAAATAGAGAAGGATATAACAACCTCTCTGCACCCAGCAACTAGAGCTCAAGAGCTCCTCCAGAGTCAATTGTAGCTTTATTAGGCCACCATACAGGGAAAAAAAACATGCTTCTGAATGTGGAGGGTGGTGGTGCAGGCAGGAAGTATTTATTGAGTTTTCTTCCAACAAACAAGCAAAAAAAAGGGGGGGTAGTAACTGGAGATGCAGAATTCTCTCCCTGGAGAGAGGTCCATCCCTGCCTCAGTATCTGGTATTTGCAAAGCAGCTATCATCTATAATTTTTTGTTTACTTTATAAGCTCACATCAGGAAACAAAATATTGTTTCTACAGGAGAGAATTTTTGTATCAATCACCTTTATGGCTCACAAGCATAGGCTTGTGATAGGCAGTCTGGAGGTCAGAGAAGGACTGTTACTGCCGCCAAACATGTGAGCAGGATGCAGCAGGATGGGTTTGATAACCAGCTGACCCTCAGATTCAGCAGGCAGCCTCTTCACACCTGGGTGGGCTTTACCCAGTGTTTGGAGGGGAGGGCTGAAAGCCTGCACAGCACAGTCCCTTCAGGAGGGCAGAAGCAGGGTCAGAGAATCCACATGCCCCAGAGAGGGACACGGCCTCCCCAGGACAGAAGGCCCCATCAGGCCAGGCACAGGCATGACTGTGCTACAGCTCAGCCAGGGGCTGCTCCCAGGGGAGGGAAAGGCAGGTCCCAGCTCCTGGTTTTCCTTACTCAGCAACAGAGGAGCAGATCTTGGATCAGATCACCAAACCTGATCCAACCCAGCCTCTAGAAGGGGGATGCTCTTGGGGCCCTAACATTTGTTTAGCAGCTCCTGAGCACAGGAGGTACATGCACACCAGAGTGCCTGGAAAAGCCATCAAGGCCATCTGAGGTCCTTTTCCCCTGGCCGAGCAGTCCCAGCTCTCAGCCTCACCTCCTAGCACAGGCAGCAAGAGAAGCTGTGGAGCCTTGCAGGCTCAGAGACACGCAGCCCTCAGCAGCCTGACAACCCAGCAAGTCATCTCCAAAAGTGGGTTCCACATTGGCATCCCTGACACCCCTTTGAGCAGTGTTAGCCACCCCACTGAAAACACAGCAGGAGAACAGAGGGTGACAGCACTGGAGTAACTTTCTTACTTCAGAGTTACCTTTGCCTGCTGCAGGGCTCTCTCCACCTTGCTGGGCTCGCTCAGGCCACTGGCAATGGAGTGCTGCTTGCTCTCCAGCTCACTCAGCACATCCTTTAGCTGCTGCAGGGAGTCCACGTACGCCCGGCTCGGCCGGCTTTCTGTCTCTGGTACCATGCAAAAGAGCGAGGGAACAAAACACAAAGTAAGGAAATGCACTTCAACCCAAATCATAGGAGATGTGAACATAACTTTCCAAGAGCTAAAAAAATTCTTCGACATATAGCACTGTTTTTCCTTTTAAATATATAATATATTATATATAATATAATAATATGTAATTACAACCTCCCCAAAATTTTACAAACTCAATCCCACTTAAACACCTAATTCTGTTTGGGTGGGTGGGGTGGTAGAATCAACAGCATTTAAATTATTTATTATTATACCAAGAATAATCTATAGTATTTAAAACATATAAACCACCCAAATTTAATATCTTGCATTTTTAAGCTTAAAACATACCTACTATATCTGAAAATACACACATACAGATACTATATATAGAAAAAACAGTTTAGCAAACATAATAGCCATACATAACATATTAAATTAAATATACATACTATATATAGGAACTAAATAGGCTAGTATTTATAAATATGTGTGTATATATATAAAATACATAAAACACATATTAGTGTGGGCTTGTGTTTTGGTTGCTTTCTTACATTTTTTTAACATATTTACCCACACAAATATATTAAAATATCAGCTTTCAGCCTGTTGTCAGGATAGAGACACTCTTTAGGAAGAGTTAAAAAGGAATTAAAGTTTGGATGGAGTATCTGCTTGCCATCTTCAATCACATCTCAAAATTTATTCGATCCAGCCCTGTGTGGAACCCCAGGCAGGAGGCAGCACCTCACTGAAATTTCAGAATGAAAACAGCCAACTGGAGTAACTGCAGCAAACAGGATTTTGCCTGTAAGTCCTGTACTGTGGTATGCACATTTTCTGGCCTTGGTTTCCTAAGCAATTTTGTTACTGACACAAGTGAAAATTAATCTAAGCCTGGTTGTGACTCACCAGGTAGCTTTTCAACAGCTTACTGTCAGAACTGTCCAACCATTTATAAAAATGAGTCAACATTTTTGAGAGAATCAGAGTTATCCTGCTTCCTTTTCTCAAAAAGCCAGATCAGTTTGAAGAGGGAGAAAAAAAAGTAATAAAAAGCATATAGGTGCACTGTCACTAAACTACAGAAAATCCTGGAGGAGAAAAAAAATAGTTAAGGTAGTTTCCCAATGACAAAAATATTGAGTCAATTCCCATAGAGATGGGACTGAGTAGCACTCCTTGGGGGAACTTCCAGAGGTTCAAAGAAGCTGGCCTTCTGTCAAAGCCTGTCAAGTTCACAAATGCCTAAATCACACCACCAGTTGTTTCCACCAGTTACATAGCTCTGGAAGTTTTTACCTTGCAGCAATTCAAACTATGCTGTAAATAAACAGGTAAAACCCTGAACTGACATTTCCCTCTGTTCTTCAGCAAAATAAATTCTCAGCAGGTTGTCTCATTCAAAAGACACACAAACACAAATTTAATGTGTTAGGATATATACAGTGTTTCTACCAGGTAATAGTTGGTTCAAGTATACCAATAACAGCTGAAGTGATGTGTGACAAAAAAAAAAAAGTAGTATTGTTGTCACATGATATATAGATCCCAAAATACAAAATTCAAATAAAATTACTCACAATGAGCCCAAAACAGCTATAAAATAACTTGTCACAGTAAGAAAGAAAATATACCCTTGTAATTTGAACAAGATACTTTATTTGCACAGTTTTCTGCACAGATATAATTGAAGTATGCAGGCGTGATGCAGCACATCGTATAGATGGCCTAACAATTAAGTAGTTGAGCCTATTTTTATTACAGAATGGAGTGTTAATGTTCTTCCATTTGAGGCTGTTAATAAAACACTTCCTCAAATTCCTCAAACAAAAACTAAGAAAAAAAATCTCGTACAGGTCTGTGCTGTTGTTATTCAGCTGTAAAGTATTACCAGAATTACATATTTCATGCACAACATTTAAAATCCTTTAGAAACCAGCATGACTGGTTTGAATGCTCATAATGAAATTTTCAATGCAACAACAACCCAAGCAGAAACTGCCTGAAAAGCAAGCCAGATTCCAAATCACTTGAACGATGAAATTTCCAAAAAGAATTATGATTTATGTGCTCAAAGCTATGAAAAAGAATAAATTTCACATGCACACTTTCATTTTACAAGGCTCTTCTAATCTACTTTTTGATTCTAGAATTTCATTACAGAATATTTATTTCTGTAAGTGCCAAAGAGAGACAGATTTCTGCACTATATTATCCTCCTTAAATATGTCTTGCTAAGTAGCTAAACGAGGTTTCAGAAATGTTGCATCCTTGCAGAATCATTTTTGAATTGTGCACAGAGGAGGCCATATTCTTCCAGGTGAATAAAATAATTTTGTCTGTTTGACACAAAGCCTAACAAACCTTAAAAAAAACACTATCAGAATCCAATGAGTTTTCAGTCAACTCAAAACAAACAAAAAGTTAAAACACAAGCAAGCAGGAGGCTTTATGTTAACATACATACTTATGTTTATTTATTTACCTTTTTTCAGCTGTTGGTGACGCTCCTCTAGTTTCTGACGAGTCAATTTGAAGTGATCAAGAAATCCACTCAAGCTCTCCTGAATGAAATTTGGAGGCATAGGCTGAGAGGTGAGTGTCTTGCAGGTGGCTTTCAGATGTTCCAACTGTGGACTCAGGCTTACAAGATGAGTTAACTGCTGCTATAAAACATAAAAACCAAAAACAAAATTCACACTTGCCCCGGAAACACGAAGATTTTAGTACACTACTGCAGCACTGCTCATCCACATTACTAGGGTGGCAACACTAAAGTACTTCTGTGATAGAGATTCCAAAATCTTCCATGCCTTAGAAGCTGAGTTATCTTACTGACTAGGCCAAGCTCTTCTGGGGCATCCTGTGCTTCTGACAGCTTCCAATCAAAGTCAACGAGTTTGGCCAGACTTACCTGACATAAGTCTTTCAGGACTGCTGAGGACTGGGATGCTGAAGAAGCGTCATTTTTAAGCCAGTCATCCTTTTCAATTAAAGTTTTCTCAAGCTCATTCATTTCCTTTAAATAAGCATTTATATCTTCCTGGTACTTTATCTTTCTGGCCACTTCTTCCAGATTTTGAACCACATCTTTCCACCCCGACAAAATTTTCTCCATCACAGATTTTACATCCACTGTAGGAAGTCCTTCTACAAAGATTATACAAATCATTGTTATATTAACTGCAACACATTTCCACTAACAGGCATTTAACCTTTCCTCTCTTCAAATACAAGTGCACTTTCACATTAATATACAAAACACTTTGATTCCAAGTCCAATATCTATAAATCTATACTTACTGCTAGCACCATTTCAGCTTTAAATTTATAGTAAAATGTAGAGTGAGATACACTAATTTTGAGGAAAGACACAGGGAGGGTTTTTTTCTGAACCACTCTAGCACAAGTAGAGCCCAAAGCTCTGGTCAGGGCAGCCAGCCAGCTTCTACAAGAGCACTTGATGACCCTGCTCCATAGGTGCCTCTGTGCTCACACCTTGGCCACAGGCTGAGCACACAAACACCACAGCAGCCAAAGTACAGGGGAGGAGCATGCACACAGAGACCAGTCACTGTCACTATGGAACAGTCTGTTCCTGTCTTAGGATAGAAATGGATGTAGGCACAAATGTGCCAGTGCTGTGCCTTATTCCATGGGTGTAGCTGGGCCTAGGTCTAGAAAAAAGCTGTGAGCCTGTGCTGGACAGAAGATACTACCAAACCCTAACAAAACCAGGGGTTGTAGATTGGTTATTTTCTGTAGATCCCACCTTTAAGATGACAATCAATTAGAAAGCAAATTCTTGACCTTACTCTTTGCTGATAGAAAGCAGTTTTTCAACTATTCATTTCTCATCATGTTTAACAGATGCTGGTTTTAGCTAAAAGCATTTGTAGAAGAAAGAGGAAGGGAGGATTGATTTCTCTTTGGGTTTGAAAATAAGGAACATCTAAAATTTTATAAACCAAACTCCAGGTCAAATCAGTGGCTTTCAGCCATCAGCTTCAGGGCAATAGCACCCACTCTAAAAAGCTTCAGCTGCAGTAGGCAAGGAGGGGAAGATTGGACATGCTTAGTAAATTGGGGCATATGAGCAAAGTACCACGCTGCAAAAAAAGTGATTGCTGAGAAATCCAATGGAATTCAGCATTTTCCAAAAGGGATGGTGGTCATTATGCAGGACAGTGGCACCATCCTCTCTATGGTCTGAATGCTACCAGTGATAACTGATAGCCAGAAGTCAGGTGCAAAGCAAATCTAAAAGATTGCCTCTAGATGGTATGAACACCTCTTTTATAGAGATATCATTCCACTGATGAAGTTTTTTAATATAAAACAAGATTTTAGCAAGGCTTAAAGATTCAACTTCCATGGATGTCAATTATAAGGTCCCATGGATAAGGGTTAATTGGCAATAATTTTCTCAACCATATAGACTTCTCTCTTGCCTTAGAGCCATAGATTGTGACTGTATCATTAAAAACACACTGACAGTTTTTACAAAAATAGATAAAACTATGAAGAAAAGAGATACACACATATGTATCAAGCTTAAGTTTGGATTCAAAATTTCCACTTCTCTACAGTAGTTGTTCTAAATTTTTTACTGAAAATCAAACTACTTCCTTAAAAGCATGTAACTAGCATTGTTACTGAAATATAAATTATTTCTTAAAATACCCCTTAAAAGACTGCAAATCAACAAATGCACATTAATGAATAATAATAATATTGCTTTTCTAAAAGCTTTAATACAAAAAATTCCACATAACTAACTAGTAAAAGTGACCAAGAAAGGAAAGAAAATGGAGGGAGAAGGAAGGAGAATGTATTTAAACATTATTTCCCAGCAACTCAGCAGATGAAATCATAAAAGAGAAAAACCTCCAAGCTGCTTACCCTTTCCCATTTGATCCAAAAGAATGTGTCCACTTCGTTTCAGTTCATCTAACTTCTGGCTTTTTTCAGCTCTTTCCTTTTCAATCACCTTCAAAGTGAATTCCAAAAGAATACAGTGGCAACAGGGGTTATTTTCCTTGACTTCGCTCTTTCACCCAGTAATATCTATTTTCCCACTACTACCCAAAACACATCATTGTCTTGGATACACCACCTTCTGGAGTGCATGTTAGTTCTGCTTGTGCAGAAAACAAATGTAAAAGAAGTCACCTCTCACAAGTACCAGGCATGTGAGAGATTAGTACTACAGCACCAGAAATAAGCAATTGTTTAAAGGCTTGACGATCCCACAGTGTGAAATAAGATACTGGGACACGAGCTAAAACAAGGCACTTGTGATCAAAATTTCAGCTGTAATTCTCTAATGTGAACCAGTGGAGAAAAGACCCTCTTAATAGTCCCTTCATTCCTACAGTTTCTACTGTGATTTCCAGTAGGAGGGAGCAACAGACCTGTCTGTCCCCTGGAAGTCCAAACAACAAGAACTATAGCACACCAGTAATCCCCTCTGACAAGCTCTAGTGCTTTACTCTCCTTCACAAAGATTTGGAGAGGGAAGTTCTCTGTGACTGCCATGTTTTTTAAAGGAAAAAGCTCCTCCCACAAATGATACATATTGGTGAATATTCCTTTGTGAATCAATAGGTAGAATACATCCACAGAGGAAAGATGATCCTTGGCCACAAAACCACAACTTCAATTATCCTCTGTGATTACAAAAAAGTATCTCCAAACCAAAATCTTTTTGAACCTCATGTCAAAGGTCATTACTCTGGTTTAGACTTGCTACAGTACATTCAGAAGTATGCACTTATTTACACAGCTGGGAAGAAGAAACTCTATCCTATCCACTTACAGTCCAGTCATTTAAAAACAGTACTGCTCATGGGAACCTGGTGCTCATCTCAAAGTTTCCTTTTTAAAGAGCTATAAACATTCTTAAAGATCTATAAATAAAATATTGGGATAGCTGTTTTGGTTTTTATTTCCAAACAGTACTGTCATTCCAAACATTCCTAGTGGCACCATTTTCCATGAGAGCACTAAGAAGGAGCCTCTTTATGGAGTTTTTTAAGTATTGTTTTTGATTTCAAAAGCAGATTCAGATCCTGCTAAAGCTCCAGTAAGTCTTCATTAACAAAGAATGCTCAAGAACCAGAAAAAGGCAAGAATACATTACTGACAAGGAAGGAAATATAAAATGGCTATTTCATAGCTCCCACAAAACTCTGTAAAATTATGTAGTCTGTCTTGCATGTCAGCAATACCGTACACAAGCTGTAATGATCAGGTTTTCTCCAAAATTAAAGAGCAAACAACATGTCCAAGCATTGTAACAACAAACCACTTTGGACCCTGGGTGGTACAGTGTTTAAGGAGTGTCACAGTATGGTTCAAGGGGTCTCTGAGCACCCCACTGGCCTAGCTCTACCAAAATTATATAAGTCGTGTCAATCAAGGCCATTTCCAGCTGTGAAGCATTAAACCAAAATATGCTACTTAGTGTAAAAGATAATAATCCTGAAGACAATTTTCAGAACTCCAAGGGAGACATCAGTAATATATGTTTTTAAAATTTCCTGTGGATTATGCAACAACACCAGCAAAAAAAATGTGTCCAGCTGGTCAGAGATTTCCATGTATGCTCAGTTCTGAAACTATTTAGCTGAGGGACTTAATCCCCTCAAAGCACAGGGATCAGCTCACACCTCCAGCTGACAGCCAGCTTAGATACAAAGTAGAGTATTCACTGAAACATGCTCTATCTCCCCATTTTACCTTCAATTTTTCTTTCATGCTTGAAGTCTCTCTCATCTTCTTATACTCTTTGATGTCTGCGGCCTGAATGGCAGATTTTGATTTTGCAATCCAGTTCAAGAGCTCAGCACTTTCAGCATCAAACCTAGTTTAAAAGGTCAGATCACACAGTGGGTTTCAGTCACTCTGTCTTAAAAATCAAGTCTTAAAGTTCAGTACATTATTCGATCCCAAAGCAGCAAGGCTGTACATAAAATTCATGATCCTCATGTTATTTACTCACAGGAAGCAGGGTAGAGACAGACCTTCAAAAGCCTACCATAATAAAAATTATACCCACAATATCAGCCCTTAGGAACAAATTGAGAATAAATGTTGCAATTTATTTCTCCTTTCTTTTTTTACACATAGCTCAACACAAATTATAAACATTTCTCTTAATATGTTACAAAATAGATCTCTCTCTTCCAAGAATTTTGAAAGTAATAAACTGGACCTCAGGAACAAGACAAGTAAGAATTGCAGTTCTAAGTTTCAAAAGTCTGCAATGTTATTTTGTCTGAAGGAAAGGCTAACAATGGCAGTGACAGCTGACAAATATTTTTGCACACTTAGTGACAAAAGATTAACTTATAGCTTACTGGTTTTGTCTGTAGCAGACATATCTATACTCACAACTTTCTTATCCCTACAGCTTCTAAGCTACAACCTAACGTCATGAAAAAAACCCCAATCCACTCTCAAATTAACCAGTACTGTACAGAACTTGAGAGATAGACACTGTACACACCACAAGTCAGGTTGTATTCCAATTACATTACGTAACAGTGTGAATCCTGACATGGAATAACAGCACCCCAATAAATGCAATTGTCAATCACTCAAAATTTCCATGGGAAAACTGGCAAAATTCCACTTACTGGTCATTTGTTGGTTTCAACATAAGCAAATGGAAACATGCAAAAGCATCAGAAAGTCAATGAACTATTTTTACTACTCCTGGTTTTAATACAGTTTGAACTCTAGGAAAAGAGATAACAGATGAATCACTTTTCCTTTCAAAATCTCAAATAGTTTCTACAACTCAAGAGACACAGAGAAGGGACAGATGTTTGCTGACTGCTTTACTGCCCTGGCACATTCAGATGCACACATCACCCCCAAGAGAGCTCAAAGGGTCTGACTAGAGTCCTTAAGAGGGTTTGGGCAGGTTCCTCGCCCTTTCAAACCTCAATTCCTCCTCCAGAAAAAAAGAATAAAATACTCTTCTACATTGTGCAAACCCACATCTCCTAGCACAGCGACTCCCTAGTCTTGATGCAGCCTCTGCTGTATCTCTAAATGACCTGACAGATTTAAACCAGAGACACTTCAAGGAAACGCTCATTTCCTCAGCCAAGCACAAAAAGCAAAATGTCATTTTGCATATAGCACACAGCACTTAATTTCTTAACTTATACTAAAACAACTCCTTTAGTTTTAGGTATGCTATTTAATAAAGAGAATTTAACACAAGTTATTAAACACTGTTTAGCCTAAGAGGAGAGAAGGTACCAGGAAGACTTGACAGCAGCCTTCCAGTAGCTAAAAGGGGGCTAGAAGAAAAATGGAGAGGGACTCTCTGGGGAGGTGTATTGACAGGACACAGAGTAGCTTTTAAAGTGAAAGAGTGTATTTTGATCACATGTAAGGAAGAAAGTCTTCAGTGGTGGGATATTAGTACAGACCGCCCAGAGAAGCTGTGGATGCTCCATCCCTGGAAGCCTACCACACCATGTTGAATAAGGCTCCAAACAACCTGGATTAGTGGAAGGTGTCCCTGTCCATAGCAAGGAAGTTGGAATGAGATGATCTGTAAGGGCCCTTCCAGTGCAAATGAGCCAGCCACTCCAGAAATACTTGTCAAAGGTGACAGTATAAGAGAGATGGAAAATGTTTCTGAGCCTCTTTTTTTTTGTGCAGTTTCTCCCATTTTTCTCATTTTATGAAGATTACAAATAAATAATAAATCAATCCAAAATTTGACACTTTCACACCACATCTTGAGCAAAGATGAGAAGACGTTTTCCCTAAAGAAAATATAATTCTGTCGTTTCAGCAAAGAAGCTGAGGTACAAAGGACTAAAGATTTGCTTCTTTGAGAAACAAAACATCCCTGTTTTCCTTTGAAATTAATGGAAGCTACAGGTTTTCTGCTGCTCTGAAAACAAGGCTGTACATAATATTCCATTCACATTCAAAGAATCACAGAATTGTTAGGTTTGGAAGGGATGACTGTAGATAATCTAGTCAAGCCCCCAAGCCCAAACTCACAACTGCAACTTAAGTATTGCTCACTTGCATAAGAGAAGGATCAAAAGTCAAAACAGTCTCTGTAGTATCCAATGAACAAGGGAAAACTGCAGTGACATATACTTACTTTTTCTTTGCTTCACTGTCCCCTGGAATCTGCCTTTTCTTTGGGAGTGGTGGTGGGGGCAACTCCTGTCTGGGCTGTTTAACCACTACCTGTTCCTTCAATGATGTTTCTGCAGCAGTCTTCTGTGAAACCTGTGACATTCCTATGCTTCCTACAGCTTGAGTTACCTATAAAAATAATTTAGTGCAAAGATTATGTGCCATTTTTACACAAGCTGAGTTGCTGCTTCTTATTTTCTTTTTTCAGTCATGAAAGCCTGTTCATTCACTCCCACAAATGACCACACCAAGCTGTCACAAAGCACCTTTATCATAGATACACTCCAGAGAAAAAGATCATTATTCTCATTTTACAGATGGGAACCAAGCATCAAAATTCTCAGTTCAACTAGAATCATGCCAGACCAAGTGAACTAAAATTAGGAAAAGGAGCATTATTTGTAGTTTCTTTCTTAATTTCTTCACAAAAAGAACAGATGTACTTGGAGTTTATTAATAGCAATTCTACATTTTGTACTCTTACTCCATAAAACAAAGCCTAGATCTCATAAAGAGATATCTGTATGATACACAGTGAATTTGACCTAAAAAACTTCAACTTTCAAAAAACTATTCAAGTCAATAGAAACCTCCCATGGTCTTTATCAGGTTATAAGGTAAATCCCAGGAGACTCAACTTGTAAGTTCTAAGTATGTGCTTGGTATTTAAGGGGAGTGAAAGGATAGAGACAGGAACTGGCATTCTCTAGTGCTTTGACTCAAACACAAGAACAAATTAAAGCCACATGGTTGAGGTGAACCCGTACTCAGACTGCACAGCTCATTCACTAAATGGATCATGAATTAGTGCCATGGTTTTCACCATAACAAGATATTAATATCACCAAAAAAGCACATATGAGTTATAGAGCTGTCAAATAAAACCCTCACAGAATCCAGTAGGAGTTCTGTCTAAATAAAAACATTACCAAGCACTCAAAATACTAAAATAAACATTGAACAATCCAGCTCTGCTATCATCGTTATATGTCAAACAAACAACTACTCTATTTTCAACAGATGAGAAATCATACTCACAGAGCATAAATACTTGTATGACTGCCATTTATTTATCTATTCTGGGGTTTGGGATCTGCCTTTGTTTTCTTTTAGTATCAGATTTAATCCAGCCCCAGCACCCTTATAATGTTTAAAGGCATTTGCATTGACTGATAATACATGGCAGGCCTGCTTTACTCATCAGAAAAATGAAGCTTAATCTGTGTGAGAAAGGAGTAATAGTACCAGTCAGGTTAACAGCTTGGGCTTTTGGAGAGCAAAAACACAGGCAGTTTTGTCAGCCCCACGTGAAAAAGCACTCACCTACCTCTCTAGCCTGATGCCTGAACAATTTCGCTAACAGAGGAGTTTGCATACATACAGTCATATAAAAAGTTAAAAAGTAATAAAGCCTTGTAAATACCTGGTTAGAGTAATCCTCTAGCTTCTGAACCAAACTGTCCCACCTCTGAGTTAGTTCTTCTTGATCCTGATCAATTTTACTGGATGCTTTGCCATTCCCAAGGATTTGGGCCACATCCTGACCTAGTTCATTCAGCTGGTCTAGTGTTTGTCGTTTCATACCCATGTCCTCTTTTAAAATCTGTAGTTAAAAGAAAAGATTAAAATACGACATCAAGTATTCTACTTCCCCTAAGAGCTTTAATTCCATGGCTAAGAGGCAAAGAGGGTTGAAAGGGTGGTGACCGGGTGAAAGACATACTACCTGAGCCAGATAAATAGTTTTGTGTAAAAAAGCACTAACAGACACTATTTTTAAAGAGCACATCCTTGAAACATCTCCTATGGGAGCCAGCAGTATCTCTTCAGTAACAGTTACAAATGATTAGTTCAGGTACAAGCTGCTCCAACGAAATAAAGAAGAACCCATATCACAAACCTATACTTTTGAAAGCACAGCTGACTGGTGGCCTGCAATACATCCAAACCCTCTGTTTCAGAGTTTGGCATACCAACATGGAATGGCAATGGAGTAAGTAGTACATAATTTTTAAATTCAAGTGCAGGAATCTGGCAAGGAGAGAATGTTGGCCTGGCTTCTAATGTATCATGCATTCACAGCTCCTACTAGGGTCAAACTTGTAATTTGCCACTCATCTAGTCTATGAAGTTTGATGGGATAGAGCAGGATATCAATACTCACTGCTAGTTTTCGAACGTTCACACTCAGCTCTGTTTGATCTTTAAAGTTGCTCGTCTGGACCTTACTCAGAGCCTCTTCTTTCTCAGTTAACCAAGCTTTCAATAAGCACTGCAGATCATAAGAAAAATATTACAAGAAAATACCAAGATTGTCAAACAGCTATTGACAATTGCTTCTTTAAAATTTTTGCATTCAAAGCACAGCTCTGCAATCTTTATATGCTGGAATTTCACTTGACTTTAACAAAAATAGTACATGTAAGAGGACAAAAATATCAGGTTTAAGGAAGCAATACTTCCAGTGAAACAATTTCAACAAAACCATTTCTCAATACATCAGAGCAAACCTCCTCCGAAGTTATTTATACAGCAAACATATCCACCATAAAGCTAACACAGGATTTATAAATCATATTAGAATATATCAAAATGGCATGTATGTGTTCTTTTGTTTTCCACCCTTCTTCCTCTGTGACTCAAACACAGCTGTTAGAAATATTTTCTCACAGAAGTGACACCATTGGCAATTCATATTTCTTTTAGTCCAGGCAGTTGATCAAAGACTCAGATAATTAGTCTGACTAGATGACTATTAGTCACCTCCCTGTTTGTGGTACCTACTTTCAATTGCAAAATAACTTCAGCAAATCATATTTCATAAACTAGTGCAAGCTGAAATCATCTGCTCTGAATAGTTTTAACTCAGGGGCCTTTAATTTTTTCTAGGAAACCTGTCCTGGGTCTCACTTCAGTCACACAGCACTCCTGTAATAACACCAGCAAAAACTATTTTCCCACATAATGCTGCTGCTAGACAGCAATCTCCATGGACTAGAATGCTCATCTCCATCAATCTCAGTTGCCCAGCCATTGGTGCAGCCATTCCTCTCTGTTTAAAAATAAATCACACAGCAAGACAGACCTTTTTGTTCTTTGAACAACACACTTTACAACAGCCATAGGTTCCCCATCCTAGCCATATATTTTTGGCATTGTCCCAGAACTTACTACAGCAACTTTGGGCCACAGGGCTAAGGCAGTTTACATTCCCAATGTAAACCAATATGCAAAATCTACAGACAGAAAATATGATGGTGGTTGAAATGCCATAAGGCTGTGAGAAGGAAAAAATTATAACACCACATATTCTCTGGAAATATCATGCTGGCATCCCAGCCAATATATTTTATGCATAAGAGGAGCTCAAAAACCCTTCATGCATTCAGTTAATTTCTGCTAAATCAGCAGTCAAAGATAACTCTCCCTAGAAAACTGAAACATAATTACCACCGTGCTAAGAAGTCTCGGGCACTGATTGAGGAATTTGTTTCCTGAGTGGTAAGGATTGTGTTGACTTGAAAATGTGATACACAAAACCTTTCTAGGCAGCCACAAAAAGGCTGATGCATCACTGTTGCTCATCTCTCTATGTGGTTGGGCAAAATAGAAAATGCTTGTAACAAGGTGTTTTAGTTTCTTTTGTGTTATCAAAGAGTTTGTATTCAATTTTTAAGTAGTTTCAGACTAATTTTTGTAAGTCATTTGATCATTCTTGTGGATTTGCAATTCAAACCTATTAGTAATAAATTCATTGTTCTGGTAAACAATGAGTTTAAAAAGGGTCATCTCAACCACCTAAAACAAACCTCTATTTCCTCCTTATTTCCTATCTGATAGTCTACGTGAAGCACACTGATTGCTTTACTTTAACAGAGAAACATAGCTACAGACAACATATAAAAAGCTGAGTTCAAATGTTGAACTAACTCCAACAGAATATGGCACTTTTAAAAGTATTATTATAGTCAGTGAGTGGTCCCCAAACAAATGCAGGGGTAGAAGAAAACAAACATGTTGACATGATTACAGAGTCATCAAAACTAAGAGCACTTGAAGTCCATCCCTTGACCATATACAGCAAGGATTTTGGGGGAAATCCTTTTTTCTCAAATCCAAGCTACCATGCCCAAGAGTTGCCAGAAAACAGTCACATACAATTTTCTGGTGACAAAGCATTATTTTAAAGAAATATATATAAACAGACACTTGGAATGGAATAAGCCAGAATCTTAACCTTGGGTCCATCTTAACAAGGTCACATGAGCTATAAATTCAGTGTATCAATATACTACAAAGAGATATGGAAGGGGTAAGGGAGAAATACACATGCAGCTCCAAAGAATGCAGACAAAACATCCTTGTCAAAGAAACCAGGCTGCAGCTGATACCAGTAGCTATATCAGCACTGTTGCACTTCTTTCAAATGTCTAAACAATCTATGAGTACTGTCTTGTTTAAACAATAGCTTACAGTGATAAATATCATTGCTTAAGAAAAAAATTCAGTAAAACCTTCAAAGAAAAAAAAACAAAATATTTTAAGCTGAGAAATTAAACAAGCTCTAGTTCTAGGCATACAAACAGCAGATGTAGTTGTGTTACCATATTTTTTATGCCATCAGTTATAAAATACTGTTCAAACAAGTAAGTAAAATATGTGATATCGAAGCAAGAAAACACTTCAGTATTGCATAATTGTGTATATGTGTTCATGCTGGAAGCACAAATATGTTAATTAGGAATATTTCTGTAATTAGAAGACTACTAGATAGGAAAATGACAGTGAATTTTTTAAGTATAGAAAATAGTGCACAGATATTCCCACTTCTCGACCATGTCACAAGATACCTTGGAATTATTTTATAACGAGCTATAAACTTCTATTTTTAAACTTTAGAAAAATACTTCTCTTGCACTTCAGAACTACTCCTGTCCTCAAAAAACACTGCAAACCCAAATAATAACAAATTCTAGGCCTTCTAAGTTACTTATCCATGAGTTGCTCAATCGTAGTCCAAACTTGACTGCTTGGGCTTTTTCAGTTTGGTTTTTTCCTGTCCACAAATCATCCAGTCACTCTGAGAAACTGGACAGCTACTCACCTGTTCTTCCAGCAGCTCCTGCCATAAAAGCTGAATTTCTTGCAGCTTGACCCGCCGATCCTCAGTCCAACGACAAACTGCTGTCCACCGCTCACCAAGCCTCTACAAAAGCACAAAACACTCAGGAACTATCAAGAACCTCACAAAGAAACTCCAAAACCAGATATTCAAAAGTGTGATTTCTACTTCACATTAACTTCTTTCTACATAGTATCTACTTCCCTGTCCATTATTGATATTGCTGCATTGCACAGAGCTGGAGATGAATACTTTCAAAAACATTCATATATGGCCTAAACTCTGGTTTTGCTCAAGTGTTTGAGCTATTTGATTGACTTTTAAAGGAATGAACAAAGTAGCACGAATTCTGTTTGAAAAAATTCTGTCTCATGTACTCACTGTACTTCAGGTTACAGTTCAAAGTGACAGGAAAACACTTCATATGATATTCCCTAAATTAATTGCATTCATGTCTTCAAGTATTTCTCCTATCAGATTTTAACTTTCTAAGGAAAATTACTTACATGAAATAAGAGTTGTACTGTGCACTTTCCCATTTAATGAAACTGCTGAAAGGATACAGTATCAAATTACCTAAGTCATTGGGAATGCAAACAACTTGAAAGTCACCAAAACACTTTTGCAGGTTTTAGCTTGAGGTGATTTAATAATTCTTTAAGTTATTATTGCTCCTAAAGAAAATGTTATTTTAAATTACATTCTAAGATAAATTGTCTTTAAATGCAAAAAAGTTGATTAACAATTACATGCAAATGTTTTAAGTGCCTAATACTACAGTTCAAAAAAGAGGGCTCTAAGATTTTACCTGCAATTGTTCCTCCAGAATAGCTGTTGCACTTTCCCCACTGCTTTCATCAACAATGACCACCATGTGTGTTAGGGAGTTGACCTTCACCTGTTCTGCCTCTAGGTCACTCTGAAGGCTCTACAAGAACAAATCAGAGGTTACCAACTTTGAATGCATTTGCTAATCTGCTGTTTTGCCAATCTACAGTGATTATCACAGCTTCTGTGGCAAAGGAATTCTGGTATTTCAGATTAAACATCTAAGCACAGATTTCTGGAAATCACTGCACAGTTTAAAAGTGGTAAGCAAAAGGCTGCTAGAAATGAACCCAAAACCATTCTGTTAAAATGCTGTAAAAGACGGAGTGCTTTAAGTTGGATGCCCCATATTTGACTAGGAGAATCACATGACAACTGTGTTGACTTTCCATATGTCTGATGTTATATGTGGGAGAGGTTAAGTGTTTCTACATAGGGCTGCTATTGCTAATAATCAAGCAACACAGACCATGCTGAACAGAAATCATTAAGAACGCTCATTTTTCAAGAGTTGACAATATCATTTCAAAAGTATCAACAGTGCTATAACTGATCATCTTG
Source organism: Cettia cetti (assembly GCA_013401135.1). Classification (NCBI taxonomy): domain Eukaryota; kingdom Metazoa; phylum Chordata; class Aves; order Passeriformes; family Sylviidae; genus Cettia; species Cettia cetti. The sequence goes on along the minus strand of VZUI01045416.1, from coordinate 14,200 downwards.
CTCCTAAGAAAATAGTTGAAAAGTGCAGAAAATGTGCAGTTCTGATTAGAACAATCTGTAGATTTAAATATTCATACAGCTTCTAAAAGAACAGATCCAATGGTTAAAGCCTACTACAGAATATCTCTCTAAGATCAACACACCTTTATGGTACTGTAAATGTCACTTTTTATCCTAGTATATCCTAAGCTACTCTATGAAACACATGCCTCAAACTCCCCAGACTTTGAACACAAAGGAAAGAATGCAAATGTGGGACAGGAAACTAAGACTAAAAATACTCCAGTGTTCTTGTTCTGTGAGGTATGTCCCATGCTGGGGAGAAGGTCAAACCTCAGCACTGAGCACAAAAACTAAAGCTGAACCATGACAAATATCAAAAGGATATCTTTCACTTTCACGAAAACATTGCAGGAAGAAAGGCTGGATTTGCACCCAAAAACTCAGTTGAGAGAAAGACCACTTCCAAAATACTGCACACATGAGAAAGCAGTGTCTAAGCACTCCTTTAGGATGCAATCCCTGTACAAGCAAGGACTGAAATCAGTGACTTGGAAGGCCCTGATGGTTTTTACTCCCACGTTAATGTACAAGTCTTAAGCAGGCTTTAGCAATGCCTGCCAGTCATTAAGGGCAAGTCTGTCCACAGTACCTTTCATACTGTTCCTCACACCAGCAGTTTACCAGGACAGGCCTTATACTCTGCACAAAGTAAGGGTAACGCTTTTCCCTAAAGGTTTCATTTCCTGCATGAAGCAAATATAATAGTTCCTGCTAGTCAGCAGTGCTCAAGTGTTAAGTCTTCTAATTCCTTTCTACACCACCATCATCCTTTTCCAAGCACCAAATTTGGCCATAGATGACTTCTGACACAATCAAGTTTCTCAGTCAAGGAATCCACCTTCCAAAGATGTGTATTCCACCAAGGAATACACATCTTCCACTTCTCCTATACATATTGCATAACAGACAAAAGGTTTACCTTGTGTTCTTCCAGCTGTTTTTGAAGTGACTCCAAATCTTCCGCTAGGAGCTGAGATTCCATCTTCTGAATGCGCTCTTCTGTGACTGTCAGCCAGTCAGACAGCTGCTGCAACTGCTGCTTCTGGAGCTCCATCAGCATGTCATGCAGGCTGCAGGGGGAAGCACAGGGTTACTTCAGACACAGCTTTCCTGAGGAAAGGAACTAAATTCTAATTCATATAGGAAAGAAGCAAGGCCAAACATAAAACTGTTACTTATCATCAAATAAAATTTTCACCATTAACGTGTGTTAAGGAACACAGATAAGTATCCTTGTTTCTTTCTCAATTAAAAATGTTCATGAACTATCCCTGAATTTGTATCAGGGATTGCTTCTTCCAGTGGGGGTTTGCTGCTGAGAAAGCCACTGCTGAAAGTCACAACAAAGTCACAGTTTCTCCCTTGATGTGCAGCTCTTACCTCAGTAACCCATATGTAGGAAAAAATTCTTCTGAAAGCTTTTTAGTTATGCAAATACCCATATATATCCACATCCACTATATACTTTATTGAGAAACTTAAATGTGTTTCTAATATTGTTTCAGTAGTTTATGCAACCACTGCATTTAAATATCATATATTTAGTCTGGCACATGTACATAACAATTCACAAAATATTTTACATAAAGACAAAAAAAAAAAAAACCAAATCAGTTATACTCATTACTTTTGTTTCACCTTAGAAAGTATGAAGGTCGATTTTGTGTCACAAACTGAAATGTTAGTTCTAAAAGAGTCTTACAAATGGACTCAAACCAAATTCTCCAAGACACAGAAGCACCAGAGGTCAGTCCTGAACCTCTAGAAGAGGTTATGTGCCATGAACTCACCGGGACTGTCTGTCCATGCTCTCCACCCTGAGCTCCTCCCAGCGGGAGTTCAGCAGCAGCATTTGCTCCTGGATCTCAAACTCTTCTTCAGGTGACAGATTTCCCTGGGCCACCAGTTGGTTTCCAGCCTGCAGAACATTGCCCACACTGCTCTGGTGTGCAGTCAGTTCCATCATAAAACCCTGGAAATGGTACAAGCAGACATTACTGTGAGGTCCTATCAGAGTTTATGACTTGGCAAATATCCTAAAAAATTATCATGTTTGAAACAGTGCTGTAGAAGGGGCTGGCACCACCAGATGCATGAGGATGGCAGGTCTATTCCTCTTTGACACAAGATTTTCCATGGGCTAAAAAATTCTGGATCCATTAACTCAGGAAAAAAGGCTGACCACCTCAGTGAAAGATCTGCTTGGGAGAAGAGAGCCTTCAAACAAACACACCAAGAATCTGAAACAGGAATTTAGCTACAGCCAACAGAACATAAAACATCATCTGAAATGTATTGCAGGAAAGCAATTAGAACCACATGAGTTAGCATCATATATTTACTATAAATCCAGAACACCTCTTCCTTTGCTTCATGGCATTAAAACTGTAGCACAAAGAAAAAATTCCTATTGATTAGCATTCAAACACTATATTCTACTTTATACAGTAAGCTGACACGGGAGAAAAGTAAAACATCTAACATCACAATCTTCTAGCAACATTAGGACATTTGTTCAGATTTAGAACAAAGTCAAATTTGTTCTAAATCTAATCAAAATTTAGAAAAAAATAATTTGGAACCATCAACACATGTTTCTGAAACAAACTATCCTAATCATCACAGGAAGACCACTGAATAAATTGACATGATTATCAATTTCAGCATTACCCTTATTTAACAGCAAGTGGCATAAAGCTGACCAGGCTTTTTTTAGTAATTGGCAGCAGGGAATTACTGTGGGAATTATATGTGGGAGAGGTTAAGTGTTTCTACAAGTGTTTCCGCCTTTGTATTATGCACACCAGTAAAACAGCCACCAAAGGCTGATTTTTTTAAAAATTACGTTAAGGTTTCAAAGCACACTTCACTCTAGGTTCTTCTAAAAAGAAGAAATTTACCTTGAATAAAGACTAGGAAATGGAAGTTCTGCAGCTTATTTACACACACACAGAAAAAGAAACCAAACCACAACAAAAGAATTTATAAGAGAAGCTTACTTCATGGGTGGAAAATTGTTCTTTGACTTCCTCAACATCACCAGATATTTCCTCCTGTTCCCGAAATGTATCCTCAGCTGACAGTAACCATGTAAGAACATCTTCCAGAGCAACTTGGTAGCTGTCCAAGTCCATATCCACCTCTGTCACTGTGCTGGGAGTCTCTGCTCTAGAACTGTCCTGGTCTTCTTCAAGTGCTACAGTCTAGGCAGCCAAGAGGAAAGAGATGTCTTAGAAGTGCACAGAAGAGATCCCCCCAAATGGTATTAAAAACATAACTAAGATCTCTTTCAATCTTTCATAAAGTGTAAAAAATAATTGTGGGATACATTTTAACGATAAAGGCAAAAGTCACTATATTAAAATGCAAGTTCATTAATAAAGGACCGGAACAGAAAATACAACTTTAATCTTGCTCTGTCAACAGTGAATCTCAAAACCAACCAAAATCTCATCACCACCACTAACCACCACAAGTTCCATGGCAAATTCAGTTAAAGATTCTGGACCACCCTCTTCAGCTGATCAAGACATATGAATCAGAGAAGCAAAAAAAAAAAAAAAAACCAGCATAACACAAATGAAACTTTATACCTCAATACACAAGATTTTGTACATGCTTCAGAAAAGAAAAAGACAGAAAGACTGAAGTTAATGACAAAAGTTGCTATGATTTTTTGTATTTTCCCAGTTGTGTTGCCCAGGACAGAAGGCATGTTTCAGAGATAACTGACAAACATGAAGATCAGCAAAAAATGCAACTCAAGAAAAGAAAGGCTGGCTTTGATAACAAACACACCTGCTGCACACTGAATTCTCCATCCTCACATTCCTGCTTGTATCTCCTCGGAAGGGTTTCCACCTCCCGAATGTCTTCCATTGTAACTTGCTTTGGAAGGACCTCAAACAAAGAAGTTAAATACATAATAATGGACTTTTTGTCTGGAAGCTGTACAGCAACATCTGCATCAAAGAGATAAAACATGGGAAAAAATAAATGAAGACAATTTTTTCAATCATAGACCACAGGTAACAATTTACTTATTCTCCTGTTAAACAGCCTTTCATAAGCTTTAAACTTAGAGACCAGGTTTGATATACATTAAAAGTAGCATGAAGGAGGAAAAAAAATTAAAAATAATTTTTCTACATTTGGAAGTGAATTCACATTAAAAGTCTTGATTTATTTAAAGTAAGAACCCAGACTTGAAGTTGCTAAGAAATAAAATCTGCTTGGGGAAAATCATTCTGAAGCATCTCCCAAGCAGAAACATAGTTCAAGGACAGTATCCTACATAAACATTTCCATTTCGGCTCTATCCCCCTTCCCATTGTTAGGTAATTTTCTCTTTTTTCACATTGGAAAGTTTCACTGAGTCAGGCTCACTTCTCTTTGCTTATGAACAATGCCCATTCAGTTAATCCTTTTTTTTCATAAGGTGGTACTGGAAGTTTGAGGATTTCTCTTACAGAATGAATCTTTGGAGGCTCACTTCAAAGCAGAGCAACAGGTCAGTATTTTAAACCGTAAGGGTTTCATGGTAAGCATTTCGAGGCAGCTACTGCTACTTAGAGTGTATGCAAAGAACAATAAATTATGACCTCTTAAACCACCCCATTCTACAGAATGCACCTGAAAAGCACACACCCTTGCAGCACAACTCCTACATAAAAGGAAACAAAGTCAGTGTACCAACTTCACCTTCCTTATACAGTCTCTGGAAGGAAAGTCAACCTGAACCTTAATATCCAAAATGCCAAAGCCTACACATCTACATCCATATCATCCCTTACCTTAAAAAATGGCATTAGTTTAAATCCAAATTTAAAAAGGCTTGAAATTAAACAGCACTGCACAATAGAATTGTTATTCATACTTAGTATCAATAGAAGAAATTTCTTTTAAGAGAGCTCAAAAGAAGCTTCTTGTTGAGTAAAATAACTGTATCCCACCTTCAGGATCCAACAGTTTCTCTATCCCTAAGTGGTTCTTGGCAATGTTGAAAGCATTTTCCAGTCTCTCAACTGGGGACATCTTTGTAACTTTATCCCAGCTGAACAACTCAGGTCTAAAAATGAAAGCAAAACAAGGACAAAAGCAAACTTTATCCATAAGAAAATTCCATACCAAGCAGAATATCAAGTTATGCATGTATATACCGAACACCAACATAAGTTCATATACACAAATGAAAAAGAAAAGCATGATTCCCACTTAGTAGTGAGAATTTGACAATCACAAATTGACTGCATGCCCACAGAAACATCTACTTTCCATTCTGTGTTCTAAACAAAGTCGCTGACTGCAACATGAGATCAAATACCACTACTAAGAACGCATCAGTTTAGTTTAAAATTTATCCCAGAACCAGTTTTCCTCAACTGTTTCTTTTACAGCGTCACTGTTACTACACATTTTCTGCATCAGGCACTGCTGGGTAATCAAGAGTCACTCTGTTCCTGGAAAACCTCATTCCTAACTTGTGATGTGGCTCAGTGACCACCCTGGGCCATCACAGCCAGGAGAAGCAGCGGTCTCCACCCCACTCTCTCACTCTTCCCCATGGTCTTTTTCCCCCAATAACAAAAAATAGCCTACAAGGAAACGCCCCATCACTAGTGCTCATGAGTCCCAGTGCAAATCAGGCCAAGGAGCTGATCAATTTACAGTGTCAGCAGCCTTCATCTAAGATCAGTGATAACTCAATCTCCAGTCCAGCTGTGCACTCAAAACACACTGGTGGGTCTGAAGGGGAAAGAGCAGAGCAGTTGCTTCACAATAGGAAGCAGAGAGCAAACAGGGCCCATTCCTAGCATGACCTACACCTCTGGGGCATGATCAGCCTAGAGCTACTGCAGCACAGCTGCAGAGCCACTAAAACACCTTCCATTCTCCTGCTACAGTGCTTCTCATCAAAACACTGCTATTGATTCTGTGCTTCGTAGAACTTGGGGAGGAAGAGATGGACTTGCCTTTAACTCTTTTAATATTTGATTCAGTTGTATATTGACTTAAGAGTACCCTTTATCATCTGTCATTATGTTTATGAAATAGGAAGTCCCTAAGCCAATAGAGCCTAAGAAGCAAAAAGCCAGAAGAAAGTAGGGTAAACAAGCACAAAGTTACACATAGAAGCTCATGGAATACTGTACATCCATGCAAAAGCAACAAGGATAACCACAGATTCATGTAAGAATAGACATGGATTGTAGACACTGACTTTGAAAACAAAGGTTTTAATAAACCACAACTAGGTACTTACATAAGAGTGAGAAAATTGAACCAAAAAGCAGAACTCAATTCAAAGAGGAACTAAGCTAATATTAGTAAATGAAAGAAATCAGTACAGTAAAATGCTAATAAAAATTACATGAGGTAATAGGTTATTTACATGCTGCAGGTGCTACAAAGTTATTAGATATTGTAGCCAAGATGTAGTACAACTAACAATTGTTGATAGATGCATCAAGAGAAAAAGATATTAAATCTCTTAATGGAAGCCATGAAGATTCTATTCTCTTCTTTTAAGCATCATATTAAACTAAAATAAAAAAGCAGTACTGAAAAATGCCCCTTAAGGAGGGAAGCACTACTGTCTGGGTAAGTTAAATAGCTCTGTTGTCCTATCACTTCTGCAACCTGCCCCAATCTCCTTGTTCTTCACAAATGCTTTTAAAGTCTCTCCTTCAAAGCTGAAAAGAGAAACACAGCTCAAATTTCTTAAAAGTGTGGGGGAAATGGTGCTTCTGACTAAAGGACTTATGCCCAGGGACAACAAAGATGAATTCTGACATGCCAGCAGCAGTCAGGCTCCAAGGAGTAGGGAACTAAAGGCTCAGACCCTGATTTTGGGAAGTCACAGGAAAGCACAGTTATTCAGTCAAAGCTTTCAGCTGGGGTTTTTGCTACTTAACAGTGCTCTGAAAAGGGCAGAGCTCACAGACTTCAGATCCTGCAAAGCCTAAGCACATAGTCATAACAAAAAGGACAACAGACGGCCTAAAACTATTTTTTTTTTGCTTCTCTCAGGCACCTAGGTTTCATTTGTGTCTAAAGCTGACACATTCTCCTTCACAAAGCTTCACACATTCAGCAGTAGAGCAAGGCCACTACAGGCAGTTGTGCTGGCAGGAAAATCACAACTGCTCACACCATCCAGGGGAGGGACTTAATAATACTTGTGATAAATTCCAGTGAGATGTTTGGTAGTATTGCTCTGTCCTTGAAGAGCAGTCCTTCCAAACTTGCAGAAGCCCACAGCATGGTGCTGGCCCTCCTTACACCCCCATGCAGGCTGAACACATGCCAGCTCTGGTCCACAAAACACAGAGGTATGTCAGGGCAGATCTGTCCTGAAGCCAGAGAGCCTGTGACAGAGACTCTTGCAGTTACCACAGGCCAAATGGGCACTTTAGAGCAGACTCAAAGTGAATGTATGTTCTGCAAACACTTTGCATCTGCTGGGTGCAAACTTGAATGTTTGTAAAGCATTTGCTGTGTCAAATGCCTGGTGACCAGGAGGTCTGGTTAAATTCTAGGAATTATTATACCATTTCCACATGAAAATGGTTATTTATGAGTAAGAACAGTCAGACCTTGCAAAGCAATGAGCTAGCTTCATTTTAGAGACACTGGATTAGATTGCCCAGTAGATCTCAAAGAAAAGATTTTTAAAAAGGAAGTTAAAAAAGGTATGCAATGTTAATAGAATCTGTAATGATGATTTATTTAAAACTTCTGAAGCATTCTGCAAAAAATCAGAAAGAACACAAAAGATCTGTGCAAAGAAACTTTAATGCTACCTTATAAAGTATAATGAACAAACTAAAGGGTACTCTACAGATACCTGAAGTGCTCTATTACCCTTTCATACCATACCCTTACCATTCTGCCCCAGTTCTCCTGAAAGAACTGCATACATCATCTTTCAAGCAAGATATATTAAAAAGCACAAGAAAAGCAGCAGTCTCTCTCATTCCTTTATTTTGAAGCTTCTGTATTTCCTTATTGAAATTATATGGCAATCAACAATGGAAGAAATGTTTCTATTTGCAGAGGAGGGCAGGTAGAAGGAAGGAGGTACAGATGAAGGAGACTGTCAGCTCCCCCCTCCCCCTACTGAGACACTTTCAATACATTAACTGTAAAATGCATACCAAGTGGGATGTAAATCTACTGCAATTTGGCAAGTGTTTGTGAGAGTGCAGGAACTCAGTGTTACACTCCTGCCTTGGTCCCAACCTTTCCAAGGCTCTGGCAATCCCACCATTGCTATTGTTACCGCAAAAAAAAAGACAAACAAAAAAACCTGGACAATGAATCACTGAAGTAGGCTAGCAGCTGTCAAATGCTCCAGCATGAAGACACAGAAAATGCTTTTAACTTCACTAGGTCAAAGGTAAGCTGTTTGCCACTTACTTATGTCTGTGAATCACAGCATTAAAGGCAAGTCCATCAGCCCAGCTCGTGGTGAAGTTCAAAACATTGACCTGACTGTAAGGTCTGGTGGACTGCCGAACCCAGCTCAGCAGTATCTTCTCACTGTTGGTCTGCTGCAAATCTGACATGATGTTCTTCATGACATCCTTCACCTGCAAGACAGAAACAACTACACCTTACAAACATATGCCCCACTTTTCCTCCTGACAAAACCAAATTACTTCACAAATCATGGAAGGGGCTTCCCCACAAAACGCTGTGAATCAAACTCCAATTCCTCACATGAAATTTGGGAATAGCAGTCTTCAGGCCATCTTTGCCTTCTACTGATTACAAGAACCGGTGTCGCTTCATGTAATAACACATTACTCTTATATTATGATCCTCTCACACTTTGGTGCTGTGTGCTCTAAGCGTAGGGAATAATACGCCTCATTGCCTCTTGCTGCAGTTCCACCAGTAAACAAACTCCAAAAATACAGCTTGTATAGGTTTTCTGCAAGAGGCTATCTGCTTATCCAACAAAAGTAGCTTGTTGTTTGGGTACTAGTTATACACATCTACCAAAGTCCCTCCAAGTTAATTCAATGATCTTCCCAGATACTTGGATAAACCAGGAGCAATTATCTACGAGACTAACAGACCTACAAAGCAGCTGTAAGATGCAAGACAAACACAGCTACCTAAACAGTAAAACACTACCTGCCTCAAGCCCTTGAGGAAGGAAAAGAGATACAATGCTTCAGCCCAAAAAGCCTCTCTGCAATTCACACCAGCAGGAACTAAACTGAGCAGCTGAGCACAACTGGGCACACACGAGAATACAGATCATGGGAGGCAGCCAATAGACTTTGAGCAGAAACCAAATACTGGCCTGCCTTTATTTACCAGCCCAAAATAGAAGCAGTATGTTCTGCCACCGGGAGCCTGGGAAGGTTTGCGAGAATCACGGCAGAACAATGTACATGATTCCTGGAAAGGAAGAGACCTCACAGCAGCCTCTCACCTGCCAGTGCAAGATAATGCTCCACAGCAGCCCCAGCGTCAGCTTGTGATTTCCATCAACGATGTCAGTTCCTCCAATATTCACCAACTCCACCTGGAGAGGTTGAATCACTCTCTATTACACACTGTTATCACAGCCCCAAGTCACAACCCCACCCCACATCCCTGGCTGTCCAGCCAAGTATTACCAAGTGCTCTGAAATGAAAAGTAATTGAAGAGAAAAGCAGAGTTGACAGAGAACTGTTGATCTGAATTTGTCATGACAACTGCTTAAATAAACTTAATGTTAACTGCTTAAACTGCATGACAAAAGATGGCACCAAAGAAGATATTCCATTGGAAAAGTTTTAGTCTCTCCTAAATATACAGGTGCATACCAGCAGTCGTAACTTGAACCACAGAAATGCAAGTATGAAGGATCTCATAGGAAAATAAAAGTTTAGCAAGTTGGGTCCTCAGGTTTTTTTATTTTTTTTAATTTGACTGACAAATCAGAAAAGCTGACTTTCATTACTTGGAACCATTCTCCTTAAAGGATGATGTTCACCAGATCACTTGATCACCTACACCCTAGGTTTGTCTGATCCTTGCAATACATATTTAAACACTTTTATAAATTATTTCATGAGTTATGAATATTGCATAACCCACAAACTCTCAAACAACAAAATGCAACTGCTTCTCAGTGGATGCCTTTTCCCTCCATCGTAAAACACAACACACTTTCTAATGAAGTTAAGCAGTAGGCATAAATCAAGTACATGACCTTAACAGCCTTCAGCTAACTAAGACCATCTGTTTACTTCCAGAAACCCAGATGCTGTCAGCTTAAGGAAGAAATAATTAATTATTGTAATTCAGTATTGTTTCATTTATTATTATAATAAAATGAATCAATTTCAAGCTGAAAAACTCATTAATTATCCTTTAAAAAGTTAATATTTACAGTACCTCAAAGAACAAAAACAACCCACTGCCAGCTTTATCTGTTTTCAAGAACTATGACACTAGTCCACCAACACAGAGGGGAAATCGCAGTATAATACAGCATGTTGGTATCACTCTTCAATCAGCAGTTTATATAAATATGCCCAGGCTTTCTTGTATTTGACGTATTTTATTGCCAGAATGCTCTTATTATGTTATTTTAGTGACCTGACATTCAAAAATAGAAATTCTAAGTATAGAGAGCACACTTATCAGGAATTGTTCATCAAAAAAGGAAGAAAAACTAAAATCACTTTACTATAGCACTACTGTCTTCCAGGCAGTAAAAACAAATACTAAGCCAAATAATTATTATTTTTATTTTTCTTAAAGGAGGATTTGATTTTGTTTGCTTGTTTGTTCTTTTGATCAGTTACCAAAGCTGCAAATTAGAAACACTTTACATTTGACACAGAGATGACAGGAGTCAATGAAAAGACCCTCCTGGAAACTGAAAGCAGGATAGAGCCATGAAAACCTGCCATCCCCTTACTGATTTCTGTACAAGTTATGCAGTATTACTGGAAACTATTTTTTTGTCCTGCTGTGTTCATCAGCTATGCAATAGCAATGCTTCAAGGCACCTTTTCTTGGGAGCTGCACACATCACAACAAACTAGTTTTGTGATTAGTGGTTTAATACCATTATTAAGTTTGCATTTTAAGATCTCACATAATTGCTGGATGCTGAAATTCTACATCACGTAAGAAGTTATGAACAGTTTACCCATCTCAATGAGATCTCATTTTAAGTACAAAAAATCTTTACTCTCTGCATTCTGAACTCATTTACATACAAAATAACAAAGAATCTCTCAAAAAGTTGTGGAAAAACATGCTCACATTGTTCTGGTGCAAGACTTGCAGTACTCGGTTGACGTTATTTAAGGCATGTACTCGTGTGGAACCTCGTTCTTTAGGCTGAAAATAAAAAGTTACAATCTGTTCAACATCAGAATTAATGGACATACCAAACAAAATTAGAGAAAAATTCTCCAGATCTTAACTTTTTTTTTTTTCTTTTAGTAGTAGTAAGAAAAACAAAAGATCATAGACAACAATTTCAAAATGAAAACTGGTCAGAACAATAGTCCCCAATTCAAGGCACAGGACAGGGCTTAGATTCAAAATGTGTTTCAGCTCATCTTCAGTAAGCCCAAAAATTTTATTCCCAGCATCTACAGAATTATAAACTGGTAATGCAAAAGCAAAAGGAGAGTTCCTGGGGAAAATCTGAGGCTTTTGAACATTTGCCAGAGTACTTGAAATTTTCTGGCTCCCAAGAGAGAACAAGCAACAATTTGTTTTTCTGGCACCAAAAACCTGCTAAATCTTTGCATACTGGGAAGTAGTTATGCTTCCTGACTTTCCCTTCCCTTTAATATCAGGGCAAATAAAAATATATAAAAAAAGAAACACCCCACAACTTCACAACCAGAAAAAAATCCACCAAAAAAAACACCTCCAACTCTTGACGATACCTGACACTCCATTTGCTTTTAATCATCATAATTTAATTCTCCTGTGGCAGAAAGTGATCATACTGCAAGAGCACAGAGCTGAACTTGGAACACAGTAATCAACTTAAAAGCAAAAAAGCTCCTATTGTTTTCAGCATACTTCAAAACACACCACAAATTATTAAAAGTACTACTAAAACACATATGCTTAAAAAACAAAATAAGCTTACAGCATCAAATTTTATATGACTGAAGGTTCCTCATGAGGTCATAAACAAATTTGAGACTTAGTACAAATAGCGAAATCAAGAATTTTGTTTCCAAGTAATGGCACAGGTTTCACCATATTTCATGCATCTTTCTGAAGAGCCATTAATGTTAGCAGGGGAAGAGTTTTCAGCCACACACACTTTCCAATACACATTTCAAGCTGTTGTCAGCCTTTTCCTGTCTGTAGATGACAATTTTTCAATGGAAATGCAGATTTTTACCTACTGGCTGTTGTCTTTTTTACTTTTTTTTTTTTTTTTTTTAATTTAAGGGGCCTTTCAGGAGCTTACTACAAGCCACAAGGATCCAGCTGAACACAGGTCTACCTGATCATCCAGAAACAAAACTTTAAAATATCTCTGTTAAAAACATGCACTATGTGAACAACACCACTGGTTTCACATGCTTTGCTAGATAGTATGTAAACCCTCAAGAGAGGGTTACACAGTTAAGCTTCAGCCTGACCCTGTATCTCATGAGTGAAGCTCATGGGAATTTCACTGGAACTGTGGTGAACAAGTACTCACTACAAGAAAAATAGGGTTTTAAATTAATTCAAATTTAAAACAAAATCACATGCCTCAGTCTGTGTTTTGTTTATTCATTGGTTGGGGGTTTTTTAATGAATGGAAATATGACTCAGATGTTTCTCTTACCAGAGGTTTCCCCGTCAGACCCTCCAAAAGGTCCAAAAGCTTCCTTCCATCTTTGAGATCTGTGAACATGTCTTTTACTGGGGCCTTCCCGCTCTGCAGAAGAAACAAAAAGAGAAATAAAAACTGTTTAAGCAGAACTTCCCTGAAAAGAGCCACTTTTTCCTTTGCATCTTTTAATTTATTCTTATTTGGCACTAAAAGTAGTGAATGAAAGCTAGGGGACTGCTACAGCTATCAAGAAAGAACCCCTCCCTTTTTGAGTGTTTTTTCTTTCCTCCCTATCACTGCAGTTCTGTACATCAGCAGCCTTGTACTAAGGAAACAAATCAGTGCATCCTGGCTGAAATTAGGGTGGATGCATTAACACACAAAGATGGCAAAGAAGGAAAACTTGGCAAGTTTGAGGAGTCATTTGAGAAGGAATGCTTTGGTTTGGCTGCATCTAAAGGAAGAAGAAACAAGCTTTTCAGAAAGAAGCTATTGGGACAAGTTCCCTCAGATTTAAAAAAAAAAAAAAGGACAAAAAATTACTTGGAATTGAGCCCTGCGTAAGAAGACGCCACTGTTCTACAAAGACCAGTAGATCAAAGGGTATAATATTTATTGAAACAAATTAATCACTTTCTCTACCACGGAAAAGAAGCATAATCTGAAACCCAGAGCTACTCTAAATCATAAAATTTTTGATTTCTTTTGGAATGGAGAGACACTGTACAAGAATTGTGGCAGATGAGAGTGGAATCATGCTTCCTTTCATCTCTTCTTGGACCATAAAAAGTTACTCTGGGACAGTTCTACAGGGCAGGGGGAGAAGACACAGACAGCCAGCAACTAAGTGCATTTGCTTTGTAATATTCACCTGCTGGCTGCCAAGAAATCAATTAAACTACTGCTTTCAGTGTCCCTTCTTTCAAGTGCCAGTTTGAGGAGAAGAAAATATTTTCTAAGTACCACAAAAGGCACCAATATTGCCTTTTCCTATCACCTTGACTTTTTAACATTCCTCTTCAGCAAGAAGGCTGTCAAAGACCCTCCTCACATGACATGAATTAGCTGGTATAGATCTCTCCTGTGTTCACTTATCTTCTCCTGCCCTACAGCTGCTGGTAATTGCCAAATACTGGCTAACAAATCAGGAAAAGAGAACTGAGCAGCTCAATGAACCCTGGTTTTTTGGCAAATGTCTGGTTTTCCCCAAAATTCACATGGGTTTTTCTTAAGTGTCCCATTTAGTTAGATTTAATACTACTAAAACTACCAACACACACACACACACACACAAAAAAAAAGCAAAAAAAAAAAAAAGGCAAAAAAAACCC